>VMDO01001020.1:0-29086 GCA_007922755.1 Pedetes capensis
GAGAAGTACCTAGATCAAAAAGAACATACATTTTTAGTTTGGGGAAATAGTGCTGATTTTACCACCAAAGACATTGTACCGATAATATTATTATATATAATTACCTGCTGCTTCTCATTCTCTCTGATGCTATTTTAAGAAAACTTAGCTACATTTACATAGGATAAAAAAATCATGTGTCTTTAACATATTTATTTATTATTTATAAGTTCCATTGGGGATATCTCATGTCCATTGGGGATAAGTTCCATTGGGGATATCCACTTATGTATTTTTCTCCACCTATGGATTTTATTTTGTTGTAAGGAATGAAGGCATTAGTTTTCTGTTGTTGTTGTTGTTGTTGTTGTTGTTGTTGTTGTTTTGTTTTGTTTTCCCTAACTGGGAATTTATTTTGACTAGAGAAAGATATTTCTAGGAGACTTCAGGAAACGAACAATAAATTCAACTATTTCAATAATAACTTCACCATAAAGAAAAGATTGAAAACTGAGCATTGTGGTGCATGCCTGTAATCCAAGCTACTTGGGAAGCTGATTCAGAAGATCACAAATTCAGGGCCAGAAGTAGCCTGCACAATTTAGCAAGACTGTGTCTCACTGAGGAGGGAGGTTTAGGCAGGAAGATTGAGAATCCAGGGCCATTTTGGAGTACATAGTGAGGTCCAAGCCAGCCTGGATGACATAGCAAGATGTTATCTCAATATGTATATGTATATATATGTATATATATGTGTGTGTGTGTGTGTGTGTGTGTGTGTGTGTGTGTGTGTGTGTGGAAAAAATACAGATAAGCCAGGCTTTATGTCTGCTCTCTGCTAGAATCTCTAGACATGTGGTTCTAATCTTTGCATTAGAGCTCGTTGGTTAATTTTGCTTTGCAACTACATGTAGGAGCAGGCAACTGTGTTTATGTTCAAGAATGGTCTTTATGACCTAGAATTATATGAAGGTAGTCAAAGTACCTGATTCCTAGGCCTGTTACTTATTTAGAATGTATCTTCTGACAAATCAGATAGTATCTCAGCACCTCAATTTCTTCCTTTGTCAAAGAAGAATTAGAATAAAGTTAACCTGTCTTTCAGGGCTGAAGAAAAAATCAAGTGAGAGAACAGCATGAAAATGCTTTGATAAATTTTTAAAATACAATAAAAATTAAGCCGATTATTATCTCTGGTACAAATCCAGCAGAACAGAACCTTTCACTAGGAGAATAAGCATGAAATCTGCTTTGAGCTGCATTAAATATAAATATGGCAGTAGTTTTCAAATATGTTCATCAGAGAATTATTTAGTTTTTTTTTAATGGGAGAATCTGTTCACCAATAAAACAGATATAATGAAGTTATCACAATAAATGGGGAGGAACCTTCCTCTCAGTGACCTTACCCATATCAGCTCTTGCACAGAATATGGGTGTGTGCTTTTCTCAAAGATACACTGCAGGCTGATAGGGCCCAGAAAATTGAGCAGAATCTCTGCAGCTATCTATCAACTTAATAATACATGATACAGAAATCACTGTATAGGGAGAAATGTTATGTTCAACATGTTGCTTCCATCTTCATTCACCCATGAATTAAAGATCTCTATGTTTTATGCTCTATGTATCCTGCATGTTAATATTATCTTCATTGGCTTCCTGCTATAAATGAAACTTGTTAGTTAATTATTCAGGAACATTACTAGATTTCATTTGTTATCCATAAGCAGCAAAATATCTATGAAACAGACTCACTCTTGAAAATGTTACATCTGTAAGCATTTCAAATATCTTCAAAGCTATTTTGAATATAAACTTCAGTTTGCTCAGTTTTCTTTGATAATGCTTCCTTGTATTAAAATGGGGTGAAAATTTTCTCAGTTCTGAAAATGAGTAAAGAAATTTTGATGAACTTCATGTTCTCTTGATTAGCAAAGTCAGTATTTTGAGCAAGTTCCAGGAAACAGGGACTGGATCATTTCAATTGCATTCAACTACTAGTAGTATAAGATATAAATACCTTACCATTTACAAAATGTACTAGAACTATTATTAGATTAGCCTTTTAATTATCTTTGTTATTCTCATAATAACCATCCCTCCACACCACATTTATTCTCTTAATACACAAAAGTAAATCAAAAAGGAAGTCAGTCATTTACCTAACAATATGCCAAGTGATGGGATGTATAAGAAATCAAACAACACAAAACAGAACACAACCAAGGCCTTGTCCAGGTTAGGGAAACATAACTGTAATTTATTTAAAATAAAAAGTTTGAAATCAGTAGGAATAATTGTTCTTTAGTTTTAGACTTATATCTTAAACTGGTTAAGTAAGTTTAATTGAAATAGAAATGAAATAGAAATAGAAATAGAAATGAAATAGAAATGAGCTTTCATAAATACTGATAATATGTGCTCAAAAATTATACCTAAAAAACAAAATACAATCAGGAGTACTATTTTACAGTTTTCAGAGAATATAACTCTCTCTACCATTATTAATTTACTTGCCATCTGTCTTTCAATATTCAACAAATATATTTTAGGAATGCATTATGTCAAGGAATACTGTATGCATTCCTAGTTCATTCATCAAATATTTATTGAGCACTTATATATGTCAGGCATCTATAGTTTGAGATTGTTTAAAAGAAAACATATAATAAAACAAAAACCTGGGTAGATAAATATGGAAAAGGACAAATAGAAATTATAACATCAAAACCAGGATATAGAATTTGATCAACAATTTGATTCTGATCTTCCAGACAACCAAAACTACCGTAGAAAAATGATTAATTGTAGCACTTTTGTGGTCAATAGCAACATAATAATTTGACACAAATCCCTAAGCACTTAGAGCTGAAAGCAATTTCTCTTACAGCATTGAGATAAAAGGCAATACCCTCAATGTCAACCTGGCAGGATCTGTAGTAGCAGGTTTCCATTTGCCAGTGTAAGTACTGCCAAAGTACTATTTTCACTGACACATCCAATGATACTGATGCATAAGACAACAGAGAAGTTGTTTTATAGAAAATAAAAAATAATGTGTTAAGGTGGAGCATGGTGGTTAAAATATTTTGATTTTAGTGCCTTAAGAACTAGGAAGACCCATGATTACCATGTTGGTATTGAACACTGGCATCGAAGGGTGTCTAGAAGTAGGCTGTTGTGAAGATGGGCTGCAGAAAAGCTCCAAATTAAGTATAACTTAAACAAAAAAACACCAAAGATAACAAAGCAGGACAAGTCACATAATTTGTGTGTTCCAGTGCAAAGAGGAAATGTGGGGTCTTTGTTTCAAAATCACAAAGAATTGCTGAGCAAGGTGGCACATGCCTAAAATTCTAGCACTTAGGAGGCTGAGTAAGGAAGATACCAAGTTCCAGGCCAGCCTAGGTTACATAGTGACACTCTGTGTCAAACAAAAAAACAAAGCCAATAATATTAATAGCTATGAATTAATAAAATCATTAAAAATTCAAGACAGGAAAGTAGTATCATAAAGCACAAGGCCCTCTGAACATGAAGTGCCAGATAATACCACAAATTGCAGGCCACTGAAGCCAGTCCTACTGAAACAGTACAAGCACAAAACAACAGTCAGGAGCACACAAGAGATGCACTTCAGAGAAGGATCCCTGGACAGGATTCTGAGACAATTCTACTCAGAGGAAAAGTCGCTTCTGAAGCCTCTTGACCCTACAGAGTGGCACAAGACTGCATAAGTGATGGGTGCTTGAGGAGCTGTGAGGTGTCAGGCTGGGAGAGATTGAGGGCAGGGGGTCTGGTCAGGGCTATGCACATCAGGTAGGAAACAACATTACAAGAGGAGGCACAAGCATGGCTCCTACAAATGGGTGACAGGGACATATTCTTATTGCCAAGAGAAATCAGATTAATGAAAGACCTAAAGACCAGGTTTGGGATTGGATGTCACAGGAGCTCAAGAATTCAAGAAATAGGTTGTTTTATTTTGTAGGTAAGTAACCAACAGGCAACTCTGGTTCACTAGGATTTATTGGCAACATTGGGAGCAGTAATGGAGAGAAAGAATATAGTAAAGGCAGGGAGATAATCCTGAAGGCATTTTTAGTAATTCTGAAGTGAATATTCATGTCCAATAGGGGAAAACTGGGTGTTATATGCTAGGGAAAAAGACCTGGAAATGCACTCCCAGAAAATAATCAGCCATTGAAAACCTTGTGAATAGCAAAGAGGCACTGACAATAGTGCTGGGCGTGGCACAGTGTCAGGTAGTATTTCATCTATCATATATAAGCTCACTGCTAGTTGGTGCAGACTGGGCTGCACCTAACAACAACAGAGGCAAATACTTGGATGAGAGAAGAAAATGGGAAAAAAAGGAATGTGTCAGACATTTCAAAGAAGAAAGACTTGAAGCCCACCACTGTGGGGAAAAAAAGAGACACAGAGTGAAAAAAAATGCTATTGAAGTTTCAATCAATAATTTTAAGCAATATGTTGGGTTTTTGCACATGCACCATTTCTATAACCTATATTATTAGCTCCCACATTTCACATGGGAAAAAAATATCCAAGTATAGAGATACTAAATGATGTGGTCAAAGTCCTGGAGGTATCCAGTAGGAAACTGTTGTCCTTAGGTGCTGTTGAGTTGGGTCTGACTCATGGTGACCCTCGGTATAACATCAAAACGCTACCTAACACTATACCATGTCCAGAACTATGTCAGTGCTTCTGTGGTATTCATAGGGTTTTCGATGGCTAATTGTTTCAGAAGTGGGCTGCCAGGTCCTTAATCCAAGCCTACTGCACCCAGTGTTCCCAGGTTTTCTGCCTCCCAATGACTACCTTGCTTAGCTTCTGAGATAAGATGGGATCACACACCAGGTTGCTGTGGCTGTAGGCAAGGAGGGAATTAGAGGCACATTAATATTGCACAGTCTCACCAGGGAAGGAGGAATTAAATTAAATAGGGCTCCATATATTGTACCTCTGTAGCTAGAAAACAGCAGTACTAATGACAGAAATTAGTAAATAGCTTAAGGATCATTATGTCCTACACAGATTTGTTCTTCTCCAGTTAGAATTGATACTAGATAAGTGGAACTATCCAGAGTCAGCTGGAAATAAGATTTATGTGAAAGATTAAAATCTGAATAGAGACAGAGGAGGGACAGTCATACTCAGAGGGCACAAGTTTTAAATTGAATATGTGGACAAGTGTTAGCATATGAACTCAACTAGTCTAGATCAGGTTTGGGGAACAAGGATTGTTATGCTTTTTTTTCAGGGTTGAGGTTTTCCTCATTCAGAGAGTATTTCATCTATTTGAAAGGAGATCTTCTGAAAATGATTTTGATAGTTGTCTTCCAATTTTGCTCTCTTTTTCCAACATGCTCAGTACTTAACTATTCCCTGGCTCTGGCACTTACAGCTCTTGTTTCATATTGTAATGACATGTGCATTGCTCTTATTCCCATCACTAGACTCTAAACTACCTGAATATCATATTCTCCAAGGCACTAGGGACAGCACTTGGATCAAAGCCCAACAGATAATTATGTTATCATTTGGTTAATTACTTACTTTAGGCAAAATGTTTTTAAGTATTTTATCATTCCCTGGAAGACATACACTTAAGGGAGTGAGGTTTGGAAGATAGAGATAAAAGGAAAAGGGAATCAAATCTTTAAACTAAATGGATAAAAATTTAAGTTATTTATTCATTCCTGTATATGTAAGGTCAAGTCTAGTTTGACTTTTAGGTAAGCATATATCCCACCCAGGTCCACAATAATTAAAAAATAATTTAATGTTTCTTATTTAATTCTCTAGCTTCAGTCATTTGTCTTATTCTAAAAAGGGAAGAGAGAGAAATCTTACTGCCTTTGGATGAATCAAAATTTCTGTGCCCTAGAAGTCAGTTTGCCTTCGCCTCTTCTGTTTGACTCGTACTTTGCAAAGACTTAAAGTTTCATGACTGCCTCTGGGTGGTACAAATCCACTAAAAGATATTTCTAATCACAGCTGGTTTCTTGTTTATCCTAGAGGTCACTCATACTGGGAACTGTTTTCCTGCTGATCAAAACTACAGGCATCTATCTTGGAGGAAGCCAACATTACAGTGTTATAAAAGGATTCTATTCACTCCACTTTACTCAGTCCCGATGGGATACAGAAAGGATGGTCCCAATAAAAACACAGTGAAGGAGGAAATCCACATGGCAAAGTAGGAGTTGCTAATTGATTAAGAGTACATGATAGGATACTATTATAAAGAAAAAATGACATGGGATACATGTAGGCATGCACACAAATGCATACACACACACACACACACACACACACACACACACACACACACAGAGTCTTACCACACAATAGAATTTATATTTCTGAATGCTAGATGGAGAAAAAGTAACAACAAAAAATAGAAAACTTAAATGGTTCTTCCCCAGGCAAATATGAAATCATTTTGTTTTGCGATATTTAGAATAATCTGTCTGTAGATAATCCTAAAATTTTAGCATTGTATTAAGAAGCCAGCACTCTTTCTGCATACAGATGAGAAAGGCAATATGAAGTGCAGATAATTGTCTTCTATAATATCAGAAGTATAGCCAGAAAGAAGAAACTATAAGTTTCCTGACCATGGTAAAGCACTGCATATACTTCACCCTGCTGCTAGTTACACTTCATAATTGAGAGTGGCCAGCATGCCCTCACAGTCTTTCCTTTCCAAGTAATCCATCATGCATTTCTGTGTCTGATTAATCTTCTTCAAACATTGCACTTATTATGCAGCTCTTCTGACTCCAAAGGACCAATGGTTACTCATTTGCTTTCACATCAATCCATTCTCATCTGCTTTATTTTAAGATCCCTTAAAATGTGATATCATGGTACATATCCATCTTTGTCTCCAATTAATTCTAAAAATGTACTCTTTAATGGGGTCACTTCCTCAAGGCTTGACCATATAAGTAGCCTACTCTCATCATTATGCCTCCATGTGCATTGCTCTCTGCACTTGAATTTTTTCTAGCTAATAGAGAATTTAGTTATTATGGGATGCAATCCTTTCACATTGAAGAAGAGAAAATCAAGACCCAGAAGAGTAATGATTACATAATTTTCTCATAGCTAATTAACACACAGCCAGGTCAGATAACCTAGTCTTCTAACATCTTCTCCTCTGGATGGGCAGCTGTCCCTCCCCTCCATTGAACTGACTCATAATCAATTATATTCTTCTTTTATCTCAATTTCTTATAATAACAGTCCTCTATCCAATAATTTGTTTACAAAAAATGTAATGATGATGCCAAGCACTGTGGCACATGTTTGTAATCCAGCAATTAAGGAGACTGTGGCAGGAGGATTGCAAGATTGAGGCTAGCTGTAGCATGCATAATTTAGCAAGAAACTATCTCAAAATAAACAAACAATAATGAAGGGACTAGGAGTGTGGCTCAGTGATAGAGAATTTATATAATATGTGTGAGGCTCTATATTCAACCCCCAAGTACTGAAAAGAAAATTGTGTTTCAGTCACTTATAGCATCTCAGGGGCTGGGTTTTAGCTTAGTTGGTAGAGCTCTGTGCTGCAGTCTCTGAGGTCTCAAGTTCAAATCCCAGCACCGCAAAAATGGGAGCAGGGTCTGGCAAGCCACTCCCAAGGCAATCCTGAAACAGTCAGCCAAGGAAAACCCTATGAGGGTTGCTATGAGTTGGATACTGACTCCACAACACCTAACAACAACAACAACATAGCAGCTCAAGTGAACTATTTTATGAAATTAAATATTGAAATACAGGTTTGGTAATATTAGAATCATTTTCATCTAACTATTTAAAATGTAACAATTGTAAAATTGCATATTCAAATCCATTAAAAGAAGTGGGTTTCCAACATTAGGTTATAGCTAGGAAATATATTAGGATAATGAAGAATGATAAGATATGAGGAAATTGAAATTTTAAATCTATAGATACTTATTATTGCTTTGGTATTTTTGAGATGCAGAAGATAGTAGTTCTTGTAAATGGCTAATAAGTTGCAGTAGTCAATGTAAAAAAGCATAAGTATTAAAATATTAATATAGATTATACATATTATATAACATGATCACATAATACATATATCATATAACTACTAAGCATAGACTCTAAGGTCATATAACATAGTGGTTTTATATTTTAAAATTCACTGTGGTGCCTACAAAATATGAAAATATCAAGCAATACTTTTCTGAAACCATCCCTATTGCAACAATATTTTAAAATTGGAAGTTTACTTTTCAAGAGGATTGATAATCTCTCCTCCACTTACCTCTCAATATCATAGAAATAGTATTATCACTTACTATCTATGATACAGGGTTAAGATTTAGGTCAGTTGGTAGAGCACTGCTCTGCAGACTCTGAGGTCCCAAGCTCTATTCCCAGCATTCCCCCGAAAATAGGAGAAGGACATGGCAATCCACTCCCTAGGCAATCCTGAAACAATCAGCCATTGAAAATCCTATCAGTGTAACTATGAGTCAAACATGACTTAGCAGCACCTAACAACAACAGCAAAAAAAAAAAAAATCTATGATACCATTGAGAAACAAAATAATGGCAACAACACCTCAAAACTTTCAGAAGATTAAAGCTGAAAGCAGAGAGATCATATTGAAGGTGTTTTTATGAAGTTCACAATCTCCAAACAGAGAATTATCAACAAATTAAAAAAGAATTAGTAGGTCAGAGGGCAGTGATTAGGCTAATTAAAAAACAGCTGGGTCAAAGAACATCTTTGCTCTAAATTTACCAACTATGTTTTTGCCTTTGCTTCAATCTCTGTGTTTTTAGGTGCTGTGAAGTCAGGTCCAACTCATCATAACCCTATATACATTGGAACAAAACACTACCTGACATTGTGTCATGCACATGATCTTTTTATGTTTGAGCTCATCATTGAAGCCACTGTGTTTCTTTTCATACTGAGTCATGACACACCAGCAAAGGGAGGTCACAAAGGCTTTACTCCATTTCCACCATTAAGGTTGACTCTACATTGAGGAGGCAACAATTCCCCAGTCATCTTTTGTATGCCTTCCAACCTGGGGGATCATTTTCAGGCATTACATTTGACAGTGCTTGTCTGCTATTCATAAAGATTTCAAAGGTTGTTTGGAGAGGGGGCTGCCATATCCTTCTCCCTAGTCTGTCTTAGTCTTGCAGTTCAGCTGAAACTTGTGCACCATGGGTGGACCTACTGGCAAAATACCAGTGGCATAGATTTCAGCATCACAGCAATATGCAAGTTCCACAGCACAACAAACTGACAGATATGTAGGGGTTAATTACTGTGGATCCTATTTTAAAAGCTGGAGGCTCTAAATGGGGAGTATTCTGGACTGGGGGTTAGAGGCTCAAGAAAGAGGGCAGAGAAAATGCGAAAGTGGTTCAAAATTGCTTTGCATATAACTTATACACCTCCTCCTTACTCCAAATCATCTCCACATTACTCACAACACCTAATTGTTAGCCAGGTGGCTGGAATGGTAAACAGACTGAGATAATGAGACAACGACTGGTATATGAGCCCCAAGCATAATGCTGAAACTTAGTTGTATAGTAGTCCACATGTTGTGCAATGTTGCTCTTCCCTATAATATAATGTGTGACACATGCACGTAATCAGTGACAATTAGTCACTAATGTGTAGAGCTTTAATAAACCCTGTTGCTGGTACCCCCAGGAAATCCCAGAATAAGACATGGATTTTGCTCCTCTACCACTTTTCAGTTTCACAATCAGCTCCAAGCATCTGTCTCTTGCTGAGGAGCCCAGACCCAACACTAATACAATGTAAATGCCATGTAAGTAGTTGGTACACTGTATTGTTTCTTATTTGTATTTTTGGAATTTCTCTTTTGCATTTTTTCCCAAATATTTCAATCCATGTTTGGTTGAGGCCATGTGAACCCATGCATATGGAGGATCAGCTATACTCTTACTACCATTGTTTCCATCCTCATAGAGCATATTCAGGTAACAAACTAAACATATTCAAGTAACAAACTATATTTTCAGTTTGTATTACTTAATCATTTGGTTACCTGTTTTGTTTGCAAAAGTCCTTAAAAATATTTCTACTCATGTGAAGTACCCATGTAGATAGTACTCTATTATTAGAGTGATTCTAGAATTAAGTTTTATGCTACTTGAAATTTAGAAATACCAGTATGTCAGAAAAGCTGATGAAGCAGATTGTAAACGTTTAACTATGCTTGTGATATGGTACATAGGCTGGCAAGTGTGGATTATGAAGTGAATAGGAAAGAAACAAAGGTAAATAGGAGGTGTGCTCTGGAGAACATTACACCCATCTACAATGCAGGTTTAGTTACCAACTATCCACATTCAACTATCCTGATCTACATTATCTCTGGGCTGAATCTAATTTGTTCAAGTCTAGATCGTCTGGAAGAGAAAGTAAATAAGACATGAAGGAAATATTTCAGGGAGGTACCACAAATTTGCAAGCAACAGTGAATAAAAAATGCCTTGAAAAAAATAAAAACTAACCCAAATTTACAGGAAATAACAATTATAACAAATTTAGAGAGGCAAGAAGATAAATAACACACACTCCCAGGAAGCAATAATTGTAACTACTTTAGAGAGGTGATAAGATATATAACAACCTTCATGAGGCAAGGCATTGGCCAAGGTTATTGGAGAGGAAAGTACAAAATGGGTCCAAAGCCTGAAGAGTTCTCTCTCTCAGACTGAGGACTCCAATGGCAATGGAGGAAACCTCACTATGAGGCCGAGTAGAGAAATGGCTGGGTGTTCACATATGGCTCCCAATGGTATTGTGCAATTTCAAATATTTAATAGAAAATATGATTCATAAGAGAGAGTGAGTGGAGGAGAAGAAATTATGTACCACTTAATTCAATGTCATTTTTAGGTGCCCTTGAGACGGTGTCCGACTCATAGAGTCCATACGCACAACAGGTGAAACAGTATTGTTATTGCTTCTCTCTTCTCTGCTATTCATAGAGTTTTAAATGGTGGATTTTTTCTGGGGAGTGGTTTGCAGGGTCCTTCTCCCAAGCCTACAGCACCTGGTGTTCCCAGGTGGTCTTCCATCCAAGTACTAATGAGGCCCGACTCTGCTTAGCTTCCAAGATCTCATGGTCTGGTATGGCCACTGGCCTTGATTCAATAGATGTTCAAAATTTAGCATTTGAAAGTTTTAAATGAGAAAAGACATAATATATTGACTGTAACCAGGGGGAAAAATAATTGAGAATACAAAAACAAGGATCTTTTATACAACGCAGAAGATACAAGAGTGAAGGAAGATTTATTACATAGAAATTCTGATGGTACAAAAACTAATCCCAAAGATATTTGAAATGAGACTGAGCAAGTTCAAGCTCCTATGTTCCTTGAAATTCCTATCTGTAATGGGAAGACAAAAATTGTTAGCTGCTAAGCAGGGACTTACAGGATTGAGCCCCTGTGCTTACAGGGGAAGAAGTTATTTGTTTCACATAAGTCCCTCCAGAAAAAATATAAGGAGCTATTTGAAACCAGGCAAGGGCACCAAACCCTTCTTCTAGATGACCTAGAACAATCTATGCTCATTATAATCTCATTACAATGTCAAATTCTCTGCCTGAGTGGCCTTATTTTCTGCCAAGATTGAAGATGCAAGGTAGGAATCAGCATCATCTGAAACTGAACATGCTCAGGAATGTGCCTGCTTCTCCACTATGAAAATGCATAAGTTTCTCCATGAAAACTCCTTGCTTCGTCTGTTTGTGGTAACACTGTTCTGGGAGTTATCCCTGGTATTCTCTTTACTTGTGGCAAATAATAAATCTTTCTTCACTGTTTTATCTTCTGATGATGTTTATTGCCTTTGCATTCACCAAGGAATGAACTCATTGTGTTCAGCTACAAGGTGACAGTATAAAATAACTTCTTCTCACCTAGATTTTTGGATTCAGTAGAAATTAACACATGTGGTGGGTATCTCTTTTCCTCCTCTCTCAAGTTTTATCCTTTAAAACTGCTGAAAGAAGACTTAACACCCCTAGTTTCAATTTTAGAACATGCTTTAAGAGATGACTTTGTTTCTCAAATAGCAAACTGCCTATGTTAGTGTTAGAAATTTAGAATTATTAATCGAAGAATGATCCAAATATGGAAATTATTCTATTTATATTTAGAGAAAAAACCAGATATATTGACTCAAAGAGTCTTAGAAACACACATGCTAGACTACTGATTTGTTTGGAAGAGATTAAATGAAACAGCTTAATGGAAAATTCATAATGCAGTCATTCAGTGCATAAAACACAGATGATTTGAAAGTAGGAAAGCTATCACAGAATTACACTAGCAAGAAGAGGAAAAGCATGAGGCCCTGGACCAAACTGCCTAGGTTTGGATCCTGATGTGGCCACATTATAGATACATGGAACTGTGCTTGTTCATATGCACAATGGGGTTAATAAAGACTATCTCCCCCATAAGGTTGTTGTAAGTTATTATAACTAAAACTCTGAGTTCTCTTGTAAAGCACTTCAAAGCCCACCTGTGCGGAGTAAAACCCAATGTATTTTGTCAATGATTACCCTTGCTTGTCCTACTAGATCTGTTTCTTTTAGTAAGCCCGTGATAGAACTAATAGCTCTATATGTCATAAATGGTCAGCAATGCATAAGAAATGTGCAGTTTGGACTTGCCCCCTTTTCCTCATCCATTGTTAAGCTGACAGAGTTACAATTAAGCCTAAAGCCATAGGAGAAATTTTCCCCTAGCCTTTAAAATAGTTTACTAATACTTAATCTGGAATCACTACTAAAAGAAAACAACTGTTTTAAGCTTTCTTTTTTGTTGTATTTCATATTGATTCCAAACACTTGTCCTTTCTTCAAGTAAAAACACCTCTATAAAATTGTATTACAAAATCTACTAAAATACCATTAGTATTCATTTCCAAAACCTAAACTGCAAGCCCGGTTATAAACACAATTAATTCTCCCTTACACTATGCAGGAGGAAAATATAACCTTTGATAGGTCTTGGCCCATCATATTATATAAAAACCAAAATAAAAATCCTTCATGTTTTTTTCTTCAAATTTTCATAACTATAATACTTTAAAAATAATGACTATCCAGAAGGATTTGCTTGCGAGAGTTTCATACACTTCCATGGCAATTTGCATTAATCTGACCATTCTCCTATTGTTTGTCTATTTGAATGAAGGTCTTACAGGTACAAATCATATAGATTAACACTCTGAGAAGAAGCCAACCCTGATATTTTAATGCATTTGTGAAAGTCAATGTGGCTGAAGCTGAATAACAATCGTCTAGAAAAAATACATTTTAATGTACTGTGCATCCTTTTGGGCAGTTCCCTTCTCTATGCCTTAAATTCCCATTTAATTTCTCAAGTCTCAGTTCAAATGCTGCAGGTCTCATTTTCTCAAACTTCTATTTAAAGAAGTGCTCTTTCAAATTTTCAGACTTGTTTTATGTATACACATACGTATACAATACATGAGAAACATGTATTGTCTTTATATGTGTATATGTATGTGTGTGTGTGTCCTTGTTACACTCCATTTCCTTATACTTACATTATGTAATCCCTCTTTGTCTATTTTGTTCATGTCCACTTACCAGGTCTAATCAATACAAGTAATAATGTACAGCAGAGTTCTGTACATAGAACTTAGTAGGTCTTCAACAGTATTTGTTAGTAGAATGAAGAATTACATTTCATATAATATCTGTAACAGTTTATGTCATTCTTTTATGAGCTCTGTTTTTTAATCCAACAGTATTAAAATTGTCAAGAATTCCACTTTATAAATTAGGAAAATGAAGCTCAAGGACATTCAGTATTTTGACCAAAATCACACAGTTACTAATGGGGGAGATAGGGATTTGAATTTAACTTCCCTTGACTCTAGTTCTGGTTACTTCCCACAGTACCATACTGGTAAGTTTTCCAGCTATTTGAACAAAAATGCTATTTGTTTTATTGTACAAAATATCATTGGTGTAGAACTTTAAATGCAACTGCTCTTATCGTGTAAACTAAGGTCCCATTTATTTCTAGTTTTTATCTGGGAAAATTGTGTTCATTCTGTCAGGCTTGACACTCAAGCTTCTCATCCATGTTATTTGGCTGACTGACATTATTCAGCAGAAGGGAGTTTTAAACAACATTTAAGGGAAATAAGAAATAGTTTGATCTTGAGTGTGGAGAAGGGATATTCAGTCTGAGATTTTTATACAGAAGCAAAAGAGAAGCAAGCAAATGGTGTATATCATTTTAAGCAGATTTGCATGACTGGAGCCAAGAGCTACTGTCATGGAAGAAAATAGACTAGCTATACACAGAATTGGCATAAGAAACTGTCAAGATGGTATGATTTAAGGCACAATAAAAGCCACTCTTTTGCCTAAAAATACTTTCCCTACTGACCTCCCAAACCCCAATATTACTTATTTTTCTGAGTTAGAACAGCCAAGTCTGTTTTCCAGGAGGAATGAAACTTTCTTTGTTTGTTCTCTATAGATATAATGTGGAGTGGTGGATCAAATTACCAAAGGGTAATAAATTCCTTAAAACAGTACAAGAACACCCAGAATAAGGCATGTGAATGAATGTTTCTAGCACAACCCTCTTTCTATCCATTGTTCCTATTATGTACCCATTTGCAGTGTTCACTATAAAGATTGTGAATAAATAAATATTCAGAACTTAAAGAATAATCTCATGATATCGTAGTCCCTCATACATAACATTCCATAGGAAATACAGTCTCTTTCAGAGAAGGAAAACTTTGCCTCAGACTCACTTGAGTAAGAAATAGCCCTTTTCTTCATTTTTAGAAATGGTGATAATAAACTCTCCTTTCCCCATTCATTGAATGAATCAAGTAAATTTATTATGGGCAAAAGTGCTAGAAAATGTAATATATTATTATTGGCTTAAAGATACTAATATTTGACATGATACATGTAAACACAATTAAAAAGTAGTATTGGTCAGGTGTTTTTCTGGATACATTATATTTGTATATATCATTTTAAATAATATGAAGAACAATGCTACAAAGAAGTGAATAAAGAACTAATGAGAAGAAAATCTGGGAAACAGGGAGGTTAAATAACTTGCCCAAGATCACATAGCTACTTAGTGGTAGAACTGGAGTCATTGTGATAGGTAAATTTGTTTTATCTCTCATTTCCATTATACAAATTTATAAAAGACTGAGCTATTATCTTATTGGTATTCAACCCCCTGAGATATTAATTACATATAATTTATCAAACAAGTAGTTTCATAGGCATTATCTAAATTATTCACATTAAGAAAATAATGCATATATCAAATACTTATGCTGATTTTCCTTTGCCTTTTTGCAATAGACATAATCTTTTTGAACCCAGAAATAAAAATTGATCACCCAAAAAACCTCATGATATGGCTTGGCATAAGGACTGCTGCTTTTCTTTACTGCACAAACTGGTTGCTAGTATCAGGACCCAATTCCTATAATTTTGGAATAAATAAAAAGCTGTGTGCACCTCCACCCTCTGGACAGTGGGGGAGAAGAGGACTCTCAATATTGGAACTCTTCTTTTGCTCAAGAGTCCACTGACTAGCCTGCTGATATATTTAGTATTAAACTGAATTTCACTGCTATGTGTACTCTTCCTCTTCTATTACCTGTTACTCACTTTTCCTTTCCATTTGCTTTGGTTTTAAATTATGGAGTCATTCTGATCTTTCTCTTTTTATTGTCTCACACCTCACATTAAATCTACCTGTAAATTTTGTCAGTTCTGTCCTCGAAGTATCTCCAGAATCCAACTACTTTTCTTTGACCAATGACAGCACCCTGATACAAGCCCCATCACCCCTCTTTATATTATTGCAGTAGCTCCTAGCTACCTTTACTGCTTTAGGTACTTGCTCTCCAAAGACTGCTATCAATACAGCATTTAGAGTAGGCCTCTTAAATGTAAGCCAGGTCAGATTTCTTCCTAACTCTGAACAGGCTAATGGTTCCCATGTAATTCAGTAAAAAAAAAAAAAATACTAATAATAATGCTGAGAATGGGTTACAGGGATAATGCAGAGTATCCCTCTCTCCTTGCCCCTCTGATCCTGTTTTTTACTACACTACCCTTCTTCCTACACCAGCCCCCTTGGCCTTTCTTTTGTACCTCCAGCATGCCAGGCAAACTCATACACTTCTTACATCCTTTATCTCTGTAGTTCTTTCACCCTCTACCAGATTTGGTTGTTTATTGTTTATCTCTGTCACTACATTGTAAACTGCATGAGAAGACACTTTTGACTTTTTTATTGCAGCTATATTCTTTAGCCCCTAGGCAAAGCCTGACACAGGTTGGGTACCACTGAGTCACAGAAAGGGATAAGTGCTCAT
Source organism: Pedetes capensis (assembly GCA_007922755.1). Classification (NCBI taxonomy): domain Eukaryota; kingdom Metazoa; phylum Chordata; class Mammalia; order Rodentia; family Pedetidae; genus Pedetes; species Pedetes capensis. The sequence goes on from VMDO01001020.1 coordinate 16,466, forward strand.
CTCCATGAAACAAGTTCTTCTCACTCCATTGCACCATACTTACATGGGAAGGATGACCAGAAATATGGATTTTTGTGACTTATATGCTAATTTAAAATTGAAAAATGGTACAATTTTTTTGGCTGCTGTTATTGTTTTGCTTTTAGTTCTTTATATTAAAGAAGTCATGTTAATGGGGATGAGTCTGTGTACAAGTCACTACTTTGGGGCTTAAATAACAACAATCTTTTTAGATCTAATAGTCAAATATTTTATACGAGATCAAACTTTTTTTTTTTTTTTTTGCAGGAGTGGGAGTTGAACCCAGGGCCTTGCCCTTGCATGCTTTGTAAGTGCTATATCACTGAGATGCACCCTGAGCCCATTTTTTCACTTTTTGGGACAAGGTCTCCCTAAATTACACAGACTACCTCCAGTCTTGAACTTGCAATCCTCCTATCTCTGTCTCCCAAATCGCTGGGATTACAGGCATGAGCCACCATGCCTGGCCAATCAAACTTATTTCCAAGAAAATGTATAATTTGTAGGAGCCAGTGTTTTCAATCATTCTTGGTGAAATTTGTATCATTTCTGGGAAGTCTCTGTCCATTAAGCCATCTGGAACTGGTGAGAAGGCAGTTATAATGATTAAGTTCTAAGGGACACTATTTTAATTATTGCTCACTAAGAAAACACAGACATTCATTTTTTGGGTTTTGTGTTATTTTGTAGAATAGCATTTCTCAATGTTTTCTTCAATAACTAATTATATTAATGAAGGTAACACATGTCTTTCCAATCTTAATTTTTTTCCTAAAATTTAAACTCTTTATATCTGATAACTTTAGCACTTGTCCTTTGTAAAAATATCTTATAGGTGCATTTATGTTCCTGATTACTTAATATTAACTAAAGTTCTCATTGCTATCTGTTTCATAAGAACTTCCTCACAAAGCGAATTATATTTTATAAACTTGCATAGTCAGTAAGTGAAGGTAATACTTTAAAATAATCTCTTTGCTTTTCCCATGGGAGAGAAAATGTTGAGATATCAGTATGACATTCATTTATGAATACAGCCCTTCTTCAAAGAAGAAAGACATAGATTAGCAAAGATTCATTCTGTCAGAACACCACAGGTTGAAAATGCCTCTGAGAATCTGGGCACTAATATTGTGAGAATTGGGTGTAATTTTTTGACACAAGAATCTTAGAGGAGAAAACATGTTTTTTTCATTGTTGTTGAATGTTTCCTCACAACAAAATAAGCATGAGCATTATTTCAATTAGGCAGTGATAAGGTTACATTTGTGGGCTGGGATTTAGCTCAGTTGGTAGAGCACTGCGCTGCAGTCTCTGAGGTCCTGACTTCAATTCCCAGCTCCACAAAAATGGGAAAAGGACCTGGCAATCCACTCCCAAGGCAATCCTGAAACTGTCAGCCATTGAAAACCCTATGAGGGTCACTATGAGTCGTATACTGACTCGATGGCACCTAACAACAACTAACAACAACAAGGTTACATTTGATTTTGTTATTATTATTGTTTTGTAGTAAATGTGGCATTAAAATTTCTGCTCCTCTATCCTTCTAGAACATGCATACATTTCATTTTCTTCTCAGAATTGTGCAATGATTTATTTTATCTATTTAGGATTATGTTCACAATATGTGCAAGCTACACATAGCATGCCCAACAGTTAGATCTAATCAACTTATCAACAGATAAGCAAAAAAAGAAAAGTAGTCAAAACATTATCTGATGGATATTATGATTTAAATAAGTGTCCCCCACAAAGACACAGGTGTGAAAGGTGTGATTGTCAAGCCTGTGGTTGTGTTGGGAGGAGACATCAGGAAGTGGGGCCTCATGGAAGGAAGTTAAGAGATGTTGGGATGTCAGCCCCTTCACTTCCTCTCTCTTTGCCTCCCAGCCACCATGAAAGGAGCAGTTTTGTCTGCCACATAATCCCACCATGATGCATTGCCTTACGTCAGGCCTAAACACCACAAAACCAGCCAAACATGGACTGAAAACTCTGAAACCATGGGCCTCCTTATACCTTGTTTATTGTAGGCATTTTGTCACAGTGATAGAAAAATCCCTAGCATAATGGATTTTCAGCTAGTGACATCATTTGAAATGTTTGCATTGGAAAATTCAAAAAAGGATTATTAGAAAAATGAGGCTGGTTGCAGATGAGCACAAGAACATATTTACTAAGGTCTTTTGTTGTTTTATTTCTACTTGTTTTCAAAACACCATCCAAAGCAAAATTTTAAATGTGAGGAATTCTTTGGGTGTATTTTAAATGTAATAGCACGTTATCTTTTTAAAAAGAAAATGAAAGTTCTTCAAATATAAGATTAAATTAGCTATGATTTGTAGACACTTGAAAAGAACACATTAGTTAAGTCTAAAGGTATATTAGGTTGTAATTCAATAAGGCATTATTATCAAAAAGTTGAGCATGTAGGAGTTCCATAATGTAGACCAGTGGTTCTGAACTTTGGCATCCATCAGTACCACCCGCAAGGCACATTCCCACACTTGCTAGAATACAAAATTTGCATATTTAGCAAGTTCTCAGTTGATAATGATACTTCTGGTCCTCGATCCACACTTTGAAAATCACTGATACAACTCATCTTTTTCTACAGCCCTTTCTCAAGAGATGTTTTAGAACTATCAAACACAACCCAAAACAATTTTTGTGTGTGTTAAGGAAGTAGTCAACTCTTTTAAAACTCCAGTGAATCTAATGTTTCTCATCAGGAAATAAACTAGTTTATGGCCATAATCTTTAAATATTCTATTTGATCATATTTATATAACATATAATTTAGAAAAATTGCAAATGTTTAAAGACTATCATTAGAAATATAACTGTGAGGATATAACACAGCACTATTTCTAAGCAGGGTGAGAGGTTCTATAGTCTGGATCTTGCCAACTTTGTTCTTGTAAAGAGGACTAGGAAAGAAGTAGGGGTGAGAATTACTAAGATGGAACTATCATCGTCATTGCTAGGTGTCTTCGCGTTGGGTCCAACTCTTGGAGGACCCAGTTTCTATCCCCAGCACTACAACAACAGGAGAAAGATGTGACCGTCTACTCCTGAAGCAATCCTGAAACAATCACCCATTGAAAACCTTCTGAGTGTCACTATAAGAAGATGAAAGTATAGTGGCCTAAAATTGCAAAAGTGTTATTCCTGCTACAGAACGTTTAAAATAAAGGACTTTGTTATTTCAAAAGACATGTAAATTAAAGTATAATCAGTTGATTAGGATCCAAAAGTAGTAAAAAAAAAACATGCAGGGTCAACACCCATGCTAAAAATCCCTTCCTAGTGCTTAATTACCTGATTGTTTGACATTTAGAAGATCAAAAGAAGATGGTTTTTATAAAAAATATATATTTCTAGATTTTCTTTGACTAGAAAGAAGCATTTGGACCAGAAGCAAGTTGGGTCAGAGAAGAGATCTCTTCCTCTTTTAATCTCACATCTCTTAATATGAAGAATATGTCTATGAAAGTGAAGAGATTACAGAATTTCCAGCTGAGCAGATTACAGAAAGATTTATTGGAAAGGGATATTTGTGTTAGTCCTTGATCCACAGAAAAAAAATTATTTCTGTGCACTTGGGGGGAAACTGGCCCTTTAAGAGCATAGAAGAGTAGAAGCAAAAGCAAGGATATTGGCAATTGAGATGCATAAATGGTGAATGGCTAGAAATTCCATTTGGAGAAAATGGTTAAATGAGAGCAAACTGAATTCTTCTGTCTTAAAAACAAGGTTGACAGCTGGATTGATTAATTCATTTGTGAAGTCCAGGTCAAATTGTTTGTGGATGTTGTGACTAGCTGATTATTTACAATTCAATAGTAAATCTCTCATTGCCCATGGTGGAGCACATTAAGAAAATGGAATTGAATTTCGTTAGTGATTTGCTTTGGATTTCCTAGGTTAGCCTTTGTTACATCCTGTGCCATTTCATGACTATGATTTTGTATGGCATATTAGAAGGAGCAAAACTCCTTAGAAATCACTTTATAAAGACTGACGTTAATAGGAACTATGAAACATAGAAATGAAGGATTTTCTGTACAGAGAATGAGGTCAGGAATCAGCAAGGCTGCTTCTATTCCAGCATAATAAGCAGGAAGCGAGTAAAGGAGTTGATGCTGAAAAGTGGGTCCACTGTACATGAAACAAAGATAGTCCAAAGTGGATCAGGACAGAACAATGAAGAGGAGTGGAGAATTGATGCAGAATACTCTGTTCAATGTTCATAGTAGAGGTATATAAAATATGTTTACATTAACAGAAGATGCTATTACTTTTACCAAGCATTGTGTCCCATAAGCTGCTATTATTATACAATGTACTGTGGCCTGTCCCTAAGATCTGAACTAACTCCTCCATTATAAATACATATATAATAATGTGTATATAAGTGTATTAGGTAGACAGTACTTAAGTAAACAAGGTTTGTAGAACTACTTATATAAGCTTGTTTTCAACAGACTTATTTCTATCTCTGTATGATATGCCATACCTCCTACCATTCTAAATGTGGCACATATATGCTTTAATTGGAATAAATTACATTTAATCATATGCAGGGAATATTGAAGCATTTCTGACATCTTTAAGCATAAAAAAGATGGAAAACAAAGGATGGAAATAAATTTCTTAAATAATACAATGCCCTTCTATGTTCAAATTTTCAAAAGCATTTGCAAGCTTAGTTAGTCAGAGGAGAGAGGGGAGTTTGGGCTTTTACAAGGTTATTCTCAGGACCTGATCTAGGAGCACAAGGAGGTTTTGCCATTCAGGACAAAGTGACAGGGTGGCATGTCCTTGGGACCATAATGAACAAGTGTATTCTTATTGAATTGTCTGTCTATGAATGAGCTACATCAGTTGGGAGGATGAGAAGAAGAGTCAGAACACAAAATGTTTGGGACTTGCATTTGTATTTGAACAAAGGTACTTGTGGAATGTAAAGTCTGGATCATCCCAGTTTTCCTAGTCCTGGATTATACTGGATGTGTCTTAGTTATTTCTTATTACATCCTTTATACCCTGAAAAGTATCTTGTTTAGATGACAAATTATTTTTCCCCTTTTATTGGTGAATGTTGGTAGAGTACAGAGTAATACATCATTGGCTTTTTCCATTATGCAACTTTTATATCGGTTTTGATTACACTTTTATCAATTCACAAGATTTATAAAACCATTTGACTAATATGTAGTAAAACTCATATGCATAATTAGGTTATGTTCCCCTATTTTTCCCCTGCACTGTAGATGATAAATTATATGATCATCCTAATCAGAGGAAAGTCTAGAGAAAAAGTCTTTAGTTGAAGTATCACTCCCTCAGCTGGAACAAACCCAAAGTGATCCAAACATACTAATAGCAGGATCCTGCTCCAAGCCACATTCTAGCCACCCCTCACACTATACTTCAAGACATAAGTTAAATTTCAATGTATAGAAAAGGAAATGAGAAAGTCAGACAATCCTTCCCACACTGGGAGCTTAGAACTCTCAGAGCAACTCTACTCTTGTTAAAGCTTCATTGGTTTTTCAACTCACTTTTCAATTCTTCTGATTTCCCACAGCTCTGCTTCCCATCTGTGCTTCAGCCAGTTGCACAGCTGGGGAGAAATTAAAATAGAGATTGCTGCAATAATGCTCACAACTAGGAACTCTAATTAGACGCCCTGTTACATAGACCAAGGCTTCCAAGCCAAAAATAAGTGAACTGTACCACACATCGTCCTGCTCAAAAAGGTGTGTGTGTGTGTGGTGGGAGTGCCCAATGAAGTGACAATCATTCTCTTTTGATTTCAGGGTGTCAGGAAACTTTTTGAGTGAAGGATATGCAGAAGACCAGAACTACGTGAGGTTTGGGGCTTGATAATCTGAGACCTTTCTCCCTGGTGATGAGAACATTTAAAGATTAAATTTGGTTGAATAAGAAAGAAAAATTCACTGACTCTCCATCTTTGTTGATTTGCATTCTAATCTGTTCCTGAAAGAGGCATTTTAAGGCTTGGACTATATATACGTAAGAAATAAAGCATAAATATCCGCTATTCACATTCTAGTAATAGAAGAATTATCTCTTAGAAGCTTTAAGATTTTTTTAAATTAAAATAGATCATATACAAAATGTTAAAATTTAAATCATAGTATAAGGCTATAGCAAAAAAAGGAGTTATCTATCCTACTCTTCCCAGTACTTTATCTTCCTGCATAAATTGTTAATAGTTACTCTATATTTAACTGTTAATCATCTTTTGCTTAATAAAAAGATATTCTGCAACTTCATTAAATACAAAATTATAAATACACACAAACACATGGATACATATATATCATCTAAGGCACCAGCTTAAGAAATATATTACTAGTGACATTGAAGTTTCTTGTATATATCACTCCCTAAACACAATATGTTTTGTTGCTTGAATCACAGGTGTGCACCATGGCACCCAGGTCAAAGGCTCTTGATGTAAACATTATCTTCATACAAAAATCAGTAGCACTGCTAATACTTAGAAATAAATTTAACCAAAAAAGTGAAAAATCTCTACAGTAAAATCTATACAACACTGATGAAAGAAACTGAAGAAGACACAAAAAGCAGGAAAGATATCATATGTGAGAACCAATTGTGCTAAAATGTGACCCAAAGCAATCTACAGATTCAATGCAATTGCTATCAAATTACCAGTGATATTCTTCACAGAACTAGAAAAAAATAATCATAAAATTTGCATAAAAACACAAAAACCCATGATCAGCCAAGGCCATCTTCAATAGAAATATCAAAACAGGAGGCATTACACTATCTGACTTGAAAATATACTAGAAAACTATAGGAATCAAAACAGGAAACAGAAAACAGAAAACAAAGCAGAAATATATAGACAGGATGATATTACACTTAAAAGTTTCTACACATCAAAGGAAGCTATCATCAGAGTGAAGAGACAACCTAGAGCATAGGAGAAAATATTTACAAACTCTACGTCAAGCAGTTAGTATCTAGAATATATAAGAAACTCTAAAAACTCAAAAACAATAAATAACATGTTTAAAAACTCACAATACATCTAAACAGATATTTGACAAAGGAAGACATACAAATGACAAACAGGTATATGGAAAAAAATGTTCAATATCTCTGATCATCAGATAAACTCAAAGGAAAACCACAATAACATAGTAACTTGCTTCAGTTAGAATGACTGTTATCAAAAGAAAAAAAGGCGAATCCTGGCAAGTACGAGGAGAAAAGGAAAACTTTGGACACTGTTGGTGGGAATGTAAATTATTGCCGCCATTATGCAAAACATACGGAGATTCCTCAAAAACTAAAAATAGTACTACCATAGGATCCAGCAATCCCACTCTTTGGACATATGTCCAAAGGAAATGAAATCAATATATGAATGAGACATCTGCGCTCCTATGTGTATTGCAACACAATTCGCAATAACCAAGAAATGGAAACAAAGTCAATGTCCAATAACTAGTGAACAAATAAAGAAAATGTAGCATGTATCCACAACGGAATACTATTCAGTGACAGACTCCCAATATTTGTGACAATATGAATGAAATTGGAGGTCATTATGACTAAGTGAAATAAGCCAGATTAAAAAAGACAAATATAACATTAACCCCACTCACATGTGAAAACTAAAAACTTAATAATGTAGAAGACCAAAATTGAATAGTGTTTCCCTAGAGGAATGTGAAGGAATGGGGGGGATGGATTAAAGTTAGATAAGGGGCACCAAAACACCTAAAGGCAGAGTTAGTTCTTGTTTTCTATAACACAGTAGGGTTACCATTGGTTACAACAATCTATGCTATATTTCAAAATAATTAGCAGTGTATGAAAGTTCCCAACACAGATAAATGATTAATGTTTGAAGAGATGGAAGTGCTTATTACTGTGATAGTTATCATTACACATTGCATACATTCAGTATGGATTGTGACTCAACATCAACAAAACAAAAATCCTTGCTATTGGGTCAGTAGGCAACTTTACTATAAACGAGGTAAAGATTGAATTTGTCCAAGATTTTACTTTACTTGGTTCTATAATCAACACCTGTGGAAGGAGCAGTCAATAAATCAAAAGACTCATGGCACTGGGAAAAGCTATTGCAAAAGACCTCTTCAAAGTATTGAAAAGTAAAGACATCATATTAAAGACAAAGGTACTCCTGAGTCATGCCATAGTATTTTTAGTTACATCATATGGATGTGAATGCTGGACATTGAATAAGGGAGAAAGGAAAAGAGTTGGTGCTTTTGAATTATGGTGCTGGAGCTGAATTTTGAATATACCATGAACTGCCAGAAGAATCAACAGATCTGTCCTAGAGGAAGTGAAACCAGAATGCTCCTTGGAAGCAAGGAAGTCTAGACTGTGTCTTACATATTTTGGACATGTTGTCAGGAAGAACCAATCCCTGGAGAAGGACATCATGTTTGGGAGAGTGGCAGGTCAATGAAAGAAAGGAAAACCTTCAACTAGATGGATTGACACAGTGGCTGCCACAGTTGGCTCAAACAAAAAAGATCATATGCCTGGCACAGAATCAGGTAGTGTTTCATTCTATTGTACATATGGTTGTTATGAGTTGGACATGACTTCATGGCCCCTAACAAAAATAACACTGTCATTTCACTAAAAGTTACTGTTGCTGAAACCAAACTGCATGCAGAAAGTCATAGGCTGGGGGGTGGTGGTGTGTGTCTCAGGATTCTGATTCAACATTGGATAGGCAAAGGAATAAGAGAATAAACCAATTACAGACTTTAATAGGAAGACAGTGACCAGTTGGGAATGATGGCATGTGAAGTACAGGGACTTAATTATGAACTGTGCTCTTTTGTTGGTTTGAAGATACCTTCTTCCTTTCTGCAGGTAAATTTTAGCAAGTACTGTCAGGATAGAGCTTGATCACAAGGGGTACAAAGTCTTTCCATTTTTCATCTCTCATGATTTAATGATGTTTTCATGGTAAATAGTAAGTGAATGTAGGAACAGAGGTCAAAACCTCATTCCCTAGGTACCTGGTTATAGTCTGGTGTAGCCTGATCTATCTATCTATCTATCTATCTATCTATCTATCTATCTATCTATCTATCTATCTATACACACACACACACAGACACACTCACACACACACACACACACACACACACACACACATACGGGCTGGGGGTTAGCTCAGTTGGTATAGCACTGCTCTGCACTCTCTGACCCCTGGTTTCAATTGCCAGCAGTGCAAAAACAGAAGGACCTAACAACCCACTCTGAAACAATCCTAAAACAATCAGCCATTGAAAACCCCATGAAGGTCATTATGAATCAGACTAGATTCAATGGCACCTTACAACAACAATATATGTTATTTAATGAGATTTAATTAACAAAACCTGAAACCATCATGTTAAATTGCATAATTTAGTGATTTTTAATATGTTCACAGAGTTGTGTAACTATCAGCACTGAGTCCAAGACATTTTCCTCACTCTAAATCCAAACCACTTCCTTATTTCCTGTCCCCTCCAGTCTTGGCTGCTGATCTACTTTCTGTCTCTAAGGATTTACGTGTTTTGAAAAATTCACATAAATGGAATCATATAATGTGGTCTTTTCCATCTGGCTTCTTTCATTTAGCATATCTTTAAGGTTCATCAGCTCAGGATCTTGTAATGCTCTTTAGGAAATGTTAATGTGCAGCTGAAATTGTGACCATTGTAGCAAGATCCCTCTCATCCCAAAAATCACTGGGGGACCAGAGAGTTTAGGATTACTCTGAGTGGGACCCAACTCACTGGCACATAACAACAACAAAAAATTGGGATTTAAAATGATGTTTGACATCCAAGGACAGAGCTATCTCATAGCACCACAGCTCCAGCAATGTGAGCTTCGAACTACACCCCACATTCCTGCTGGAGGACACTGATGGCTAAAAGAAATAGAGCAAACCCCTAATAATCCAGGCAAACCTGGCTCTGTGTCCCAGGAACCAGTGCCAATCACTAAACTAGCCCCTTTTATACTCAGCACATTTCCCTTTGCTGTCAGTCAGCTGAATCTTTGATCACTTAGGCATGGAGAGAGTGTATTTGTAACCTCCATGGACTATTCAGGCTTTGTGGCATAAGGTGAAGGTTAGAGATAAATGAAACATGTACTTGAAATTTGATTTCCTCTCTGCTCCATTTCATCGGTTTGAGAGATGGTGAATCTAATCACAGATTGATCTTATTAAGGCTAATGACCTGATGATTAACCAGAGAAATGCATCTGTGGTCGAATTGCCTGTTCTAATTATTCCAAGGAGCTGCACTATCAATGGACAGCAGGCAGCAAGTGATGTCTCGGATGGGAGTTTGTTTGCACCTGGTGAGATCTGGATTATTACTCTCCTGGTACCTAGCAGAGGAAATAATCCAAAAAACTCAGTGTCTCAGAACTTGCAATAAGCAGTAGGAGGCAGAGGTGAAAGTTTTGTTCCTGATATGAGTCACAATTGCAATGGAATCCTGGTGTCACTAAAGGGGACTGACTATGAGAGACAAGGGCAAGCTAAGTATTATGGCTGCAAATCATGAAGCCATAGTCCAGCTCAGGAAAATCAGTAAAGACTTAGAAGACAGAATGTTTACTGATGATTTGTGCAAGACTCTTTGGTGCCTGGTCTAGTTTATGTCCAGAGCCACTAGGGATAATACAAAAATCAGATCTGTTAAGCAACGTCACTTAAAAAGTGGAATCATTTTAAATGATACATATATTAAACATTTTTATCATTTAAAACATATGAATGCATATTTATCTTCCAATCTTTGATGGTAAGCCAACATGCCCCCTTTTAAAAATAAGCCTGCCAAATGGAACTATATTTTTGCATAAAACATCCATAATGCATTCTTCGCGCTTTAAAGTTTTGATACCATTAAAATGGAGCAAGAACTTAAGATACTTGTGAATCTATAAAAATTCTGAGTTGTTGATTTTTAAATATCAAATTTTTAATTTGTCTTATAAGCACGTATTTCAACCACAATTTAGGAGGTGAGAGAAGCTGAGAGTCATAGCATACCATTTCAAAACATTCATCTTACTGTGTTGATTCTCTTTTCACAGTATTTTATCAGTTCATCTAATTTGCTTAACTTAAATAATTACCAAATAATGTATATGTTGTCAACTAGCTGAGGAGAAAAAGGAATTGACACTTAACATTTTGTAAAGAGGTGAGTTGTAGGTATACATAAGAGTAATCTTCTGCCAGTATTTATTATTGTTGTTAGGTGCTATCCAGTCGGGTCCAACACATAGTAACCCTCATAGGGTTTTCAATGGCTGATTGTTTTGGGATTGCCTCAGGAGTGGATTGCCACATCCTTCTCCTATTTTGGTGATACTGGGAATCAAACCCAGGACCTCAGAGACTACAGAGTAGCGCTCTACCAACAGAGCTAAATTACAGCCTGCAAGGATTTGTAGGACTGGATATATTGATCATTATGATTTTGACAGGGAGTATAGGCCATTAGTTAACCAAGTAGATTAATTTAAAAGGAGGCTGTTAGCTCAGTGGGTAGAGCGCTGTGCTGCAGTCTCTGAGGTCCTGAGTTCAATTCCCAGCACCGCAAAAGTGGGAGAAGGGCCTGGCAATCCACTCCCAAGACAATCCCGAAACAGTCAGCCATTGAAAACCCCATGAGGGTCGCTGAGTTGGATACCGACTCGATGGCACCTAACAGTAACAGTTTAAAAGACTTCTTACTGGAACAAGTAGCAAGAAGAGAGTGAGGTATTATGCCACAGGTTTTGGGAGCCAAGGACTGCCTACCTTTTGCAAGGCATAAAAATAAAAAATAAAAAACAAATAAAAAAGAAGTGGTGTTTAAAAATGAGTTTCTTATAAAGACTTATCTTAAGAAAAGCAATTTGAAGATTTCCCAAATGTATAAACTTAGTGGATAAAAATTGGTGTTTTTAAATCTAATTTTGTAACAGCTTTCCAGTAATTATTTTAAGTGTTATAAAATTTATTCGTGTAAGCATTCAGATACTTTCAGGTGGGAAGATGATATGCAGATTCCACTACGAGGTACAACGGAAAACTGTGTTGGAAAGGACGGTACATCTGGTGCAGACCGGCAGTGGCACCATTCCAAACAAAGATTAGACGAGAGCACTTTACCTGGGAGAAACTTAAAATACTTTAAAGCTTCATGAGACAAGATATGTTCCAATTTAAAACACTAATAGTACCATCAATGAAAAAAATGAAATCAACTTCTAAGTGTACCAAAAGGGGTGCAGGGAAAACGAGAGGGAAATTCTCATTTGTCAAGGTACAAATAGGAGTGTTCCATAAGAGGGTGGAGCTTTCCAGTAATTCTCATCTATTATTCTATATAGAGATGAAGATCATGGTTTGCTATGCTATAAAATATGTAGGAAATTATTGAACAAGATATTTAGTTTCTGATGCCTATGCATTCATTTAAAAACTAGAAAGGCCCATTTAGGTGGTTATTGGTGCTGGGATAAGAGTGATATTGATAC
>VMDO01001020.1:29186-101226 GCA_007922755.1 Pedetes capensis
TATATATATATATATATATATATATATATATATATATATATATATATATATATATATATATATATATATATATATAATTTGATCATTAAAATACTAAAATATCAGAACATAACTAGACCGTACAATATGGGCATACATGACTCTGGAACATCTCCCTAAATCATATTTGTATTTGCAATGACTTTGGAGTGTGCCTCTTTTCTCCATCCACCATCCTTTGCCTGGAATTCTGTAAAGGATGTTAATGATTTTCCTTGAGTTATTGACTCCTTACAGTTATTTCTGTATATCATTCCAGGGTGAGCATTTAAAAATACCACCTCCCCTCCCCCTCCTCTCCCCTCCTCCCCTCCCCCATTCCCCTCGTTCCTCCTCCTCCTCCTCCTCTTCTCCTTCTCCTTTTCCTTCTCCTTCTCTTTCTTCTTCTTCTTCTTGCAGTACTGGGGGTTGAACCCAGGGCCCCAAACTTGCATGCTCTGCAAGTGCTGGACCACTGTGCTGCACCCTCAGCCCCATCCCCCCTTTTTTTTTACTTTTTGAGACAGGGTTTTGCTATGTTACACTGACTGCCTCTGGTCTCAAACTTGCTATCCTCCTGCTTCTGCCTCCTGACCCACTGGGATTACAGGGGTACGCCATTGCACCTGGCTGCTGCTGCTGCTGCTGCTGCCTCTTCTCCTTCTTCTTCTTCTTCTTCTTCTTCTTCTTCTTCTTCTTCTTCTTCTTCTTCTTCTTCTTCGTTATTACTTTTATTTGTAGTACTTGGGGGTTGAACACAGGGCCTTACACATATTTGCAACTTACAAGTGCACTGCCACTGGGCTGCATCCTTAGAGACTCAGAATGCTTAGGCAGGAGGATCCCAAGTTCAAGGCCAGAGGCAGCCTGAAAAACTTAGCAAGACCCTGTCGCAAGGTAAATAATAACAATAACAGTAATAATAATAATAATTAATAATAAGAATAATAAAATGGCTAGAGAAGCAGCTTAGTGTTAGAGCGCTTGCAAAGTATGCACAAGACCTTGAGTTCTACTCCAGAGTACCAGATGGTGGAGGGAAGGGATAAGAGTAACCTAACTCAAAGATTAGACTGGCTTGTTTAGCCCTTTTAGGCACATGGTCCCCCATACATCTTCTGTGACAGCAGTACTGGGCTTCTCTGAGTTTGCAAACATGGTATTCTTTCTTTTGCTACACACATACCCACATGCCTTTTTCCATACTTAGAATAGGTTTTTTTCTGCCTAATGAATGCAAACTCCTATCTCCACTCAAAGCCTCCACTAATCTTAACATCCACATTAGGAGGATTCCTTTTGTACAATTGCAGTTGTTCATTTACTTTACTTTTGTTTCATATCTGCCTTTTGTACAAGTCCACCTTCCATGTAGGGAGTCCATCTCTGCCTTGCTCATGCACATTCTTATGTTGAGTTTCATGTGTAGCTGTTATAGGCTCTTAACACAAACTTTCTAACTAAATTAGTTATTTTCAATGTTTACAAATAATTTGGGGGCTTATTGTTTGATATTTTAAATAGTAGAGTTAAAAACCAGAACTTTCTCAATGCTCAAACTTTCCTTTTAATACATGAAAACATAATTTTTGTAAGACTTTATAAAGTAAAACCTTTTCGGATTTCTAGGATTAAAATATAATGATGATACATTTGATACATATTACATCATAACTGTTAAATCCTACAGTTAAAACAGTTATAACTTTCATATTAGGTCCTAATTAGATGCTAGCTTTAAAATGACAACTTTGTGTCTTATTGAAATTTTTCATTTATCAGTCTACTTTCTGGGATTTCCATGTGAAGAAAAGTTCATTCTATCTTGAAGCAAACAGAATTGAAGATCTTGGCTAGAATATAGCTATTATCTTAGCAGGCTGTGGGGACCAGACATTTGTCAGATTTAGGTCACTGCACTCCATTTAGATAAATTCGTGTGATGAAATGGCTGCATTAATAAAAATTCATAATTTACTTGCCCTATAAACATTGCTTAGAGTTTTATTGTTTCAAAGGGAATCAGCAGGACATTATGGCTTACAGAAAATATCTGAGTCATTTATGTTATAACTAAATTTGAGAAATTTCTGATATGATGACAACTGATGAAGCTGTCAGCTGGTAACTATTCATCAAATTAAACATAGTATAAATTCCGAGAAAAGATGAATGAAACATACACTACCAAACAGGAAATGAGGTAGAAGAGAGCGTTTTTAAAAAGTAAGTTATATCAATAACTAGAAATTTCCTTTCTGTAGGTTAATTAGGTTTTTAAGCCTTCTTCAAGATTTATTCTTCTTTTGTAGGTTCCCAAAGATACAGAGCCCTTCAGAAGGTCTGCTGAGCTGAGCACCATCTCAGAAGGAAATTTAAGAATTGTTACTGATGTCTGTATTACCTAACATCATTAACATATTTGCATGGGTCAAACTTCTAGAAGGTACGTAAAGTTGAGAAGATATGGGGCAAATTCTTCTGAGTCATTGCCAATATTTATATTAGTACTTATAATAAAAATTATGATTATAGTTGTTATCAATTATATAATAGTAATAACACCTAAACATATTTTCTTATACCTTCCCACCTATACCCCTGACCAGGTAAGAAAGTGTAAGTAAATAGCTTTATTAACAAATTGTATACATCCTCAGAAGCATAGATAAGAAAGTGTAAGGAAATATCTTTATATATTATTACTATTCTATATATTAGCATATGTCCATCAGAATTATAAACAGTTTGATTTTACAAGTGGATGTGTTAACTAATATGTTTACTTTTTATAGAGAGGTTATTACTTATCATCCTTGGAGCATCAAAGAAAAATTATCTTTCTGTTACTAAACATGGATCTCAAAACCTCATACACTTGCATATTTTTAATCCATCACCTTTCTTCTTAAAAAAAGGGTTTCTTCAAGTATAAATTTATTTTTGTCAGTTTTTAAAATTTATTATTTATACTCCTAAAATTTCTCCTTGCATCTTGGGGCATCTGATTTGTACGATTAAGAATATGGTGCCATATTTTAAGACTATGTTATTCATGGGATGAGCAGAGGATATAGCTCTGAGGATCATTTTAAAAGTCATTTTGGTTTATAGAGTTTATACATAAAAGAATGAAAAATGGAAAGCCATAAATATAGTCTCTATAAACTCAGCTAACATTTACCTCGATCTTACATTGTAAAACAACTCAAGGACTTCATTTTTTTCTAAAGTGGCTCAAATTCTGCATTGCCTTTTCTTCTCTCAAAGTATAATAAATGTCTAGTGAGAAATTCTATTACAGTTATTACTAGTGGTCAAGTTTTGGGAATGATTAGACAGTAAGGCTGAGCAACTTATTGGTAGACATACCAATCCTGGTTCCACAAAGAAATGTTGCCTTCCTAATATGATTATAATCCCATAAAGTCTTATCAAGACTTTATTTTTGTTAGGTGCCATTAAGTTGGGTCCAACTCATAGTGACCCTATGTACAACAGAACAAAACACTCCCTGGCAACTATGCAACGTCCAACACTATGTCAGTGCTTCTCTGCTATTCATAGGTTTTTCAATGGATGATTTTTGCAGGAATGGGCTACCAGGCCCTTCTCCAAAGCCTGTAGCACCCAGTAATCCCAGGTGGTCTCTCATTCAACAAGTAACTGGGCCTGACCCTGTTTAGCTTCCAAGATTTGATGAGACTGATGCCAGAGTGGTAGGGCTGCAGGCTATCAAGACTTAGGGAGAGGTATTTAGCTAAGTTTTCTCTAAAATTACCTCTGCTGACCAATACTCGATTATAATCATGTTTCTCTCAATTATAACTAGAGAGCAAGATAGAGGTAAAAGTAGACATGGAGGCTAAGACCAAGTCAAGATAACAACAGTGGTGTCATTGATCTATTGTGAAGACATATGACCCCTAGAGTAACTTGATATTGCAGTTAAATTTTATAAACATTTTCCTTCAGCCATTATTGTACTGGTATTGAGGCTACATTTTCTATGGTCTTATCAGAGCCACAAAGAGCAGCCATAATTTTTCTCCAACCCCACAAGTACTAAAATAGAATCATTTGGCATTTGTACATCAATTGTATAAGAGCCTCCCTGAAGGTTACTCTAGCCAAGGGGAGAGGTGGTATACCTCTTACATGGAATCATCATTAGTTTCTGGAAATATATTGCTTCTATTGACTTCTTGAAAGATAATGAGATGATGTTTGCCTTGATTTTGCTCATTTACTTTCTTAGATAGAGATGACCATTTGACCTGTATTTTACCTGTTTATTTTTAATTGCTCCATACCTCAGCATCATTTCTCTGACATTTCAGATATGAGACTAAAAGAGAAAAATATTCACGAGTAGAAAGCATTTGTATCCATAAAATCAGACCTCTCTACCAATATGAGACCTATCTGAAATTAAATAGCCAGTCCTTCTACCAAGAAGCACTTTGGACTTCCCAGAAGAGCAACTTGAAGTCAAAGCTGGATATCTACAAAGAAAAGTAATAGCACTTTGCATTTTATTGTAACTAGGACGTACTTGCATTATAGAATGAAAAGTGAAAAAAAAAATTGATAAAAGAGAAGAAAAACAATAATTGGGAAGAAGAACCTATTTAAAATGGTCTTAAAACTATTTTCCTCCTTTAACACACTCAGCTTATGGGTCCATTAAAATATTACTGATAAAAAAATGCATTTCAAAACTCCATTAGATAAGATATTTTAACTTTCATTTGAAACTTAAATTGATTTAGGATGAGAAAATAGTGTTTTTAGATAATAAGCTGGAAGATTACAGATAAGTGTCAGAGCCACTCACAGAGTATGAAAGCATGTTTATCTGAAGAGTCTTTGAGAGTCAAACAGCTTGGCTTCAAAGTAAAAAGCAGAGTGAAATTTTTTTGACTTAGGAGCTTGGTAGGAAAAACTTGCCTTTTGATTTCTTGTTAGCCTCCTAAGTGGACTCCTCATTTAGTTTCTAACTGTCATCATAACATAGATCCCCTATTACTGAGAGTAGTCTCTGAAAAAGATGTTCATTATCATTTTCATTTGCATTAAAAAGAAATCAGGATTCAGAGGATGCTAGCATACATCTAAATTAACAGTCTCCAAAATAGTCCTATGTACAGAGGGTCCTCATCAAATTATATTGATTAGAAAAAATTTATTACATACTTTGAAGACATTTAATTGCTCTGGGGCAATATATATCCCAAATCTTTGGGTCACAGTTTGTCTCTAGTTGCTCATTGAAGTCAAAATCAGCTTGCTGTTTATCAGTAGTTGGGCCAACAGATAACAAAAGTTCCTTGAATGAGAGCATTTCAGTAGTTATCCTGCCTAATTGCAGAAATGATTTCTAATGGAGAAATGTGGTGCCCCAAATTCAGTTTCTGGATTTCATATGACATACAGCACGCTTTTTTCATCAAGAGTCTTGAATTATTGTTGGTAGGTACCATTGAGTCCTGTCTGACTCATAGTGACTCTCATAGGCTTTTCAATGGCTGATTGTTTTGGTATTGTCTTAGGAGTGGACTGCCACATTTTTCTCCCATTTTTGCTATGCTGGGAATTGAATCCGACACCTCAGAGACTGCTGAACAGCGCTCTACTAACTGAGCTAAATCCCACCCTCAAAATTGTTAGATATATTATTTTCTTCCCACAACTGATTAAAAAGCTACAAAATTGAAAAGTACCTCTATATATATATATATATATATATATATATATATATATATATATATACATATATGATAACTAGACAGCAGACATGGACAGTGCCATAAAAGGAGAAGACATAATCTTTCACTGAGAGGATTTTTAAATCATGTAAAGGAAACTAATTGATTCCTTTAGATTTTGATATATTCACTATGAAGTATGTATATGTTAAACAAAGTTATGGGACTCTTTTGTTTGTATTGAGCACCTATACTCTGCTCCAGCATACCAGACTAAACTAGACTGTTGTCATTTCTGCTTGGTAGACAAACTGAACTCTGAAATGGGCCAGTTTTCAGAAACAAAAACAAAAGCAAACAAATTCACAGCAGCCAGTCAGAAAGGACCTAGTTAAATGAGACAGCATGATAAAGATGTCCCCGCTTTTGCTCTTTTAACCTTACAAGTAAAGTAACTCTGAAATGATCAATCTGCTTCTCATTCCTTATTTCTGCTTTACTTACCTTCTGCCTATAAAACTAGTCTTTTCTGTTCAGCTCATCAGAACATTTATTCTGTT
The DNA here is from genome assembly GCA_007922755.1 of Pedetes capensis. Classification (NCBI taxonomy): domain Eukaryota; kingdom Metazoa; phylum Chordata; class Mammalia; order Rodentia; family Pedetidae; genus Pedetes; species Pedetes capensis. The sequence goes on from VMDO01001020.1 coordinate 35,473, forward strand.
TTATAGATTGAGGTATTCTCAATTCTTTCTTTCTTTCTTTCTTTCTTTCTTTTCTTTTCTTTTCTTTTCTTTCATTATTTATTATTATTAGTAGTAGTAATAGTTTGTCTTATTGATTGATTAATTGATTGATTGATTTTGGTAGTTAGGGGTTGAAACCAGGGCCTAACCATACTTTACGAGTGCTTTACCACTGGACTGCTACCTCAACCCATTTTTTATTTATTTTTTTATCTTGAGATGATCTCATTAAGTTATGCAGGCTGCTTCTGGCTTCAAACTCATGACCCTCCTGCCTCTGCCTCTCCTTCTCAAGTTGCTGGGATTACAGGCATGTACCACCATACCCAGCCCAATTTTAAAGTTACAAATATAAGTCAATCATATCTTTGAGTTTTCTATAATTTTGTTGTTGTTGTTAGGTGCTATGAAGTTGGTTCCAACTGATAGCAATCCTATGTACAACAGAATAAAACCTTCCCCAGCATTGTCCCATGTGTGGCACTATATTAGTGCTTTTTTGCTATTCATAGGGTTTTCAATGGCTGATTGTTTTCAGGATTACTCTGGGAGTGGATTGCCACATCTTTCTCCCTTCTATAATTTTAGCTTTTGACAAGTATAATGACTTTGGTATTTTCCATGTGCTTTGCTACTGCATCCTGTCTACCTAACTCAGGGTCTGCAGGTAATTCCAGTCAAATTCATATCCTTATTTCCTGATCAGGCTTTTCCTCTTTATTAGTGTTTATCTTTGTCCATTTTCTGTTGTATACCAAAAAACCTCAGGCTCTGTACTTTATTTTTTTAAAAAGGCTTATTTAACCCATAGTTTTTGTGGCCCAAGAACATGGTACTGACATCTGCTGGCTCTAGTGAAATCCTTCTTGGTACCTCCCAATATGGAAGATGGCATAGTGGTGACACAGTGTGTGAGAAAGGAGAGACCACATGGTGAGACAAGAAGTCAGAGACCAGGGAAGGAGCAGTTTTGATCTTTTTATAACAACTCTCTTTCATGAAAATTAATTCACCTTGCTAGACCCAGCATTAATGCCTTCAGAGGAAAGTGCCAGAATGACCTAATTACCTCCCACAAAGCCTCTCTCTTAAAGGTTCTACCACTTCTTGGTATCACTATACTGTGAGCCAAACTTCAGCTTATGAAACTTTCAAGGACACCTCAAAACCATATCCAAGCCATAGCACTGTATTTTTCCCCAACCCACTGAACTAGGTTGCAAAATGTAAAACTATCTAGAAAGAAACACTAATCTTCTTCCTTAAGCATTGAATTAGTCAAGAGCTCAATTTTCCATTTCCTTTCCTCTAAACGCTTCTGGACCCCTTGAAGCTTTCTAGATACACAGGATGCTCCAAACACACCCCAACTCTCTCTAACCCTCTATCACTCTTAAAAGAACATAGAGAAAAATTTTAACATGAAAATATCGCTATACTTACAAATGAAGTAAGAGCAGAAGTTAAAGAAAATGCTTTTACAAAACCTTGGTTTGGTCATCAAAATATCCTATTCCTAGAATATCTGTGATGTTAGGCATTATTATCCAAAAGATTTTGTTTGTTTGTTTTCATTCCTAGGGATTGAATGTTGGGCCTTTTGCATGCTAGGCAAGTGCTCTATCACTGAGATACACCCCAGCCCTGTTTTTATTTTTCATCTTGAGACAGGGTCTCGGAAAGTTATGCAGGAGGCCTCTGGCCTTGAACTTGTGTTTTACCTGCCTCAACTTCCTGATTTTCTGGGATTATAGGTGAGGGCCGTGGTACCTGACCACAAGTTTTTCTTTTAACAGACTGGGACATTGGAAATTTTTTGCATAAGTATATTTCCTCACTAATATGAGAAGTTTACTGGGAGAAGCCTTCTTGATTTATCCTTCTCTGGTTACTATTTTGCCTGAGCAAAAATAGTTGATTTTCATTCTTTCAAATGTATTACAATATATTAATAGCATTTTTCTTAACAAGTCAGTGTATCCTGCCTCTACTAAAAAGTCACAATTTTCTTGAAGGCACAGAATATTTTTCAAACTTGTATGAATCTATCATAACCCTTAGTTTATATTAGACACTGAGTATATTCTGTTCACAGAATATTCTGTTCACAGAATATACTCAGTGTCTTAATACTGACTACCTCACTCTTAAATGAATAAACTAGTATAGAGAATGATAGAATGTTAGAACACCAATGTTTTAAGTAACATTTAATCCAAGCTCTTCATTTGGAACATGTGGAGAAAGTAAATCACAGAGACAATAAATATTTTGTCTGAACCTACAGGTAGTATTTATGCAAGATATGAGAAAACATAGGCCATATGACCTCTGTCACATTCACTGTTATTGTACATGAACCTTTAACTATGTGCCTCCTTCATAAAACAAACTACTGAGATTACCACAGGTGTTATGGCCTAAACCTATTTTTATTGCTAATTCAATCATTCATATAGATGTCAAATAGAATGCAATGTTGTTATTCATTTAGATGACCTAAATTTTTTTCCTAATTGATCAATATACAGACAATGTAAGTCATAGAACAACTGCAAGCAAACACTCCCAATATTTATAATTAGGAAACAAAAATCTTTTTTTAAAAATAGACTATAAAGGATATAAGAAACTTTAAAAAATAATGGTAAACCAACCCTTGTACCAATAGTACTTGTTGATTTTTCCCACATTTTTCTGACTTACTATTCTAAATCTTCAATTCATTGTTCTTGCCAATATTCTATACAGGTTTACAATGAAAACTTTTTAATCATAATTAACATTGCCAAATAATTAATGAATAAATAGCAAGCATTGACACCCATAGTCAAGTACTATTCATTTTGATAAAGATAGCTTTTAGAAGAGGTAATTTAGCCACATCACTGTAGTATTTCAGGGATGACTTATGGACATTGTGCTAGAATGACTCTGTGGCATTTAGAAGCCATGTGACATTGGATAGCCAATTACCATTTCTGAGCCTCAGTATTTTTATTTGTAAACTGAGTTTATACTGTAATAAGTGACCTCTTAAGCCACTTCAGAATTTTTGTATTCATAATTGTAGTTATTTACATGAATATTAATTTGAAAATATTTATATATTAAGTGCAGAGTTTTACTACTCTTAGTGCAAGATCTGTTTGTACGGTGTCCCAGAAGTAATTATAGGATGTAAAGCTCTGGCATTATCCACACAAATACAGTAGTGAAATAAAGATTTTGAAATAATGGCAACCAAGAATCTCAGAAATAAATGATATGAATGATGAAGTCACTGAATAACATTCTATTTTTCACTTATTTCTTTCAAAAGTACACTTTACAGAATCTTGGTAGTCACTTTACTTAGTACTTTTATATCAAGTGTAAACCATGAGTTTTTGTAATTTGTCACATTTAATCTTGAAATTTGCCAAGTTTCATCTAAAAATATGCATGATAAATGTACACATTAATGCTCTGTATATTGCACCGTTGAGTAATTAGATGTTTAAAGTATGGCTTGACAATAACACTCACTATGAGAAAGAGCTACAGAGATGATCGGATGAAAAATATGATAACGAAACTTAACATTTCTCCAGTTTTGGTCTAAATTCTTGTGTGTGTGTGTGTGTGTGTGTGTGTGTGTGTGTGTGCGCGTGTGTCTGTGTCTGTGTGGTACTGGGGGTTGAACCAGGGCCTTGTGCCTGCATGCTTTGCAAGTGCTGGACCACTAAGCTGCATCCCCAGCCCTTTTTTTTTTTTTTTTTTTTTTTTTTTTTTTTTTTTTAGTTTTTGAGACAGGGTCTCACTAAGTTACACAGACTTCCTCTGGTCTTGAAATTGTGATCCTCCAGGATTGCAGGCATGCCCCCTACCCCTCGCGCCCTGCTGAGCCTAAATTCTTGACGTGTAAAAAAAAAAAGGGTAAGCTCATCAAGGCCAAGAACTGCAATTATCTTATTTTATTTTGTTACCAATGTGCAACAATCCATCATTGAAAACTTTTTGGTGTCCAATTAGTCGTGCTAAAAATGTGAGCTAAAAGGTCAGAAGCATGGCACAGGCCTGCAATCCCTGTGTGTTAGTCAGCTGTCCTCACTGTGGCCAGGAAAAGCAACCTAAAAAAACCTTCTGAGGGAAAAGGTTTATTGGGGGGGGGGGTTCCAGGTACGGGAATCAGTCCATAATGGTGGCTGGCCAGGTGTGGCAGTGGCAGGCAGCGGGTTCATGGTAGATGACGTTATATCTTCATGAGCAGGAAACAGAGTGCTGGGCCAGGGTTCAGAGTTAAAAACATCCAAAGCCCCACCCCAGTGACACTACTTCCACAAAACTGACTCACCTCCAAAGTTCTATGACCTCCACAAACAGTGCTACCAGAGGGGGCTAAATCCTTAAATCACATGACCTTTGAGGGATACTTTATATTCAAACCATAACATCCAGCAATGCAGGAGGCTGAGGCAAAAAGATTGCAAGTATGAGGCCAGAGGCAGACCATGCAATTTAGTGAAACCCTGCCTCAAATTAACAAGTAGAAAAGGGGTTAAGTGTGTAGCTCAGTGGTAGAGCACTTGTCCAACATTTGCAAGGCACTGGGATTGACCCCCTAGTACTGAAAAAAAAGAAAAAAGAAAAAAAGAATGTGATATATGACATACACATATACATAGATACGATGTTGTTGTTAGGTGCTGTTAAGTCAGGTCTGACTCACAGTGACCTTCATAGCATTTTAGGTGGCTGATTGCTTTGGAGAATGGATTGCCAAATCATTCTTCTATTTTTGCAGTGCTGAGGATTGAAACCAGGTCCTCAAGAGAGTGCAGCACTGCACTTTACCAAGTGAGCTAAACCCCAGCCCCAACATAGACATGATAGATGTGTATAAATACATATAATCTTATGAATAAATATATAATCTCACACTTTGAAATTATATAAATATGTTTTATATATATAAATATATATTCAGACCTGAAGGGCTGAGATTTAGCTCAGTTGGTAGAGTGCTTGTTCCATACTCTCTGAGGACCCAGATTTGATCCCCAGCACTGAAAAAAAAACAACAACCAGACAAACAAAAAAATGGGAGAAGGATCTAGCAATCCACTCCTGTAGCAATTTCAAAACAATCAGCCATTGTAGCCATTGAAAACTCTGTGAGGGTCGCTATGAGTCAGACCTGATCTGAAGGTACCTAACAACAACAACTCAGACCCAGTGTAATGAATAACCATCACTCATTTTCCCAAGATCAGAAGGTATCGTCAAACTCTATCATGTCAGCATATGAATCTGGTTGTAACCTCCTCAGTCATCTCATATTTAAAGTTAGGTTGGCCTTATTGATTCTTGTAATAGCAAATGCTTATAATATCTGTTTCCATTTTAGTATCTCGATACTTTTAATGTCTTTTTTAAACTTGTCTTTTACTGTTTCCTCATACAGTTTTGATTACCTGGTTTATCATTCAGATTCTAGACTTAGAATAGTTTCTTAAAGTGAGTTTTAAATCCAGGGGTACTAGGTGGTGTCTGTATGGCATAATTTAAGAAATACATGAAAGAAATATGCATGTTAAGATTACAGTTGTAGAAGACCTGTATTAGAATTGTTGTTATTTAGGCAGCAGTTACAGAAGTACATTGGTTTAGAAATACAGAGTAGAAATCTCCATCCTTTCTGAGTGCTCAGTTGACAAAGCATCTAACAGAAAAAAAAAAAAAAAAAACTGGCACAATGAACATTGTGAACATTCTTAAAGGCCACCATCTCATGCTTTTCAATTCTAATGCAAGGTGTCAGGATTGATGTGTTAGATTGTTGTGTCACTATGGCAAAATATGTGACAGACTAACTTCAGGAGGAAAGGTAGTTTTATTTTAGCTCACAATTCAGAGGGTTTCAGTGCATGGTGGTGGGACTTAGCAACAACCAGCTGGTAGTAGAGTCTGTGGCAGAAGACTTCACATCATGGCCTCTGGGAACAGAGAGAGCTTACCAGAGCTAGGAGTCTGGGTAAAACTTCCAAAGACCCACCCCTGGTGACCTACATCTGCAACCTAGGTCCCACCTCCCAAAGTTCCATAGCCCCCTAAAACACTGCCACCATTTGGGGATTTAGTGTTCAAACACATTACTTTGGGGGACAATTTAGAATCAAATCACAAAAGTTGACTCATAGTAAACTAACTGGCATTTAAGAAATAATCACAAATATCAAAATGCAATAAAAGCAGGCTGAATAGTTGGCACATTTGCACTGAGACTGATCTACAATTAGTAGGAAGCTCTGTTAAGTATTGCACTAGCAGGAAGTCTTGATTATCTTAGAACTTTATGTCCACTTTGGGACAATTCTAGGTCCCTGTTTTCTACGACCCTGAAATATCTACAACAATGTGTGGAATGAGATGATTCCTAAAGAAAGAGTTATATCCTAAATTATCTCTGTAAAGAGAAACCACAAGCCCTCCCTCTCTCTTTCACTCTCTCTCTCTCTCTCTCTCTCTCTCTCTCTCGCCCTCTGTCTCTCTCTCTTTTTCTCTCTCTCTCATACACACACACACACACACACACACACACACACACACACAAATAAATAAATGAAAACATTTGAGGATACAAAGCAATTAAAGCCTTCACAGAAGAATTATGTACAAATCAGGCCATGAGTAATTCAGAAAAAAGAGTTGTAAATTTGGAAGACACCTAAGAAATCAAGTCTAATTCATTCATTTCACTGATGAGTAAATTAGTTTCAGATTGACACAAAGACTTGGTTTGGCTGTGCAGTTATTTAAGGAATAAATCTAATAACAATAACAGTGCTTACCATTCTCATAGAGTGACCTAATCCAGGCAGTAGCCAGGTTTGAGGCAATATCTAAGTCTAGGAAGTTTCAATGACTGGATATAATGGCACATCACAAACAGATATCTGCTTTGGAGAAATACTACTTTTATTATTTCTTATAGGGATGAGTATCATTCAATAAATTTATAATTCAATTGAACTTACTATACATAGCTTATTAGACTGTCATTAAAAACACTTGTAACTCTCTTCTTTTGATTTAGGTGTTTTAGAGATCTAAGTAGACCCATTGTAAAATATGTATGCTTCGACCATATTCTTTGTTATAATTTTCTACAATTTTTAATATGTCCCCATTGCCCCAAACAGCAAGCATTTTGATGGCAGAGACTCAATTTTGTTTAATTCTGCATTTTCTTGATCTGTAGCAATCCTTGGTACTCACTAAGGGATTTCACAAGAGAAGAGCAACAGAAAGAGCTTGAATGAGAATGTGAATGGCTTCTAGTCATAGCTGGCTTGGAGCTGGTACATTAGATAAATGTACTATGAGCCTTGAATTGTCCATATAAAATAAGGAATGCAGTTTTTATGGGATTGGTATAGGACCTATACGAAACTACATAGAGAGGAAATTTTTAGCTCATTGCAAGGGAACTCCTTATAATAATCAAAGCTGTCCAATGTCTGTCTGGTTTCAGAAATAGAATTCCTGACAAATGGAAGAAGTCAAAGGAGCATTTGGTGTGTGAATTGAACATTGAAAAAAAAAAAAACTGAAACCCCATAAGAATGGTAGGTTCAGTGTCCTTTCTAATTTAAAATTTGGAGATGGAAAACTTTCCTTCATGTGATTAGTATGGTGCTACAAAACAGTATGTACAGCATGATGTGGTACAGGACATGCTATACCACATATGTTGTTGTTAGGTGCCATTGAGTCAGTGTCTGACTCTTAGTGACCCTACATACAACAGAGAAAACACTGTTATCAGTGCTTCTCCACTATTCATAGGATTTTCAATGGCTGATCGTTTTTTGGGACTGGGTTGCCAGGTCTTTCTCCCAAGCCAACAGCACCTGGCATTCCCAGGCGGTCTCCTATCCAAGTACCAGCGAGGTCTGACCCTGTTTAACTTCTGAGATCTGATGGGATCAGAAGCCACAGCTGCAGGTGTACCCACATATGACACCTTGGAAATTGAGAAAACCCTGGTGGCAGAATGATCTGCCTGACCTTCTCTTGCCCCTTCTCTTTTGAAGACATGTGATGGTTGTCCTCATTTGTCCTACTCTATTCCCAAAGAAAAGGAATGTGGCACAGGGAGGACAGAAAAAAATCTGAACAAATGGGCCTAGCTAAGTACACTTCAGTTTATTGCATTAGGTCATACCCCCATTTTGTCCAATTATCCTTGGCACAACTGTAAATTATTCGCCAAACCTAAGCCTAAAACTGCATTTTTCCAGGACATTTTGATCTTTCTTCATTCTGTGAGACTCCTACGTTGCAGAAAATTTTGTTAAGTAAATTTGTTAATGCTTTTCTTTGGTTACTCTACCTTTCATTATAAGAAGTCAGCCATAAGCCTTGCAATGGGTGAGGAAGAGTTATACTATTTGCTCTCTACCAGCATAAACATGAAACAGGCTGGGACTTGGCCTCTAATATTGCTGTTGAGAGGGCAATCACGTCACTTGTTTGTGTAACGTGACGCTTAAAATCAAACAGGTAACAATAGTAATAACTTTTCTGTCTACTCCCAGGCTTGTTGTAAGTTTGGTAAATTTTAACAAATATCAAAATTAACAATATCAAAAGCAAACAAGGTGACATTATTAAAAATATTCAGTGATGTTCTCTCCTGTCCACTACAGGGATATAAGTTCTGTTAAATCAATGGTATAGACCAAATCCTGTATGTGAAGGCTTTATAATAGTTTGGAAGGCAGTATGTCATCATCTGTTTAGCCTTATGTACAGCTCACTATGTTTTGTTGCAGTTGATACTTTCTTTGAGAAATATTTATTGGTATACAAATTTAGTAGCTTTATCATTTTAATCATGTACTTGGAAGTTTCTCAGTATTACAAAAACATCAAAGCTCAAATTTATCTATCACCATTTTGTCCACAGATAGGTAATATTTTCCATCTCCAGCCATATCAAACTAAAAAATTTTTCCATTAATAGCCTCTATTATTAGCTTTTTCCAAAATAACGATGTATGACAAACCACTTCAAACTTAGTGTCTGAAAGCAGGTAGTGTTCATAATTTTTCTAGTTCAGAAATCTTTGGGGTGGCTCAAGCAGATATGCTTCAGGCTTGGATAGGATCAGCTTTGTGCCTTTCTTGGGAATGGGTTTAGGTCAGCTCCATGTTTCCTCATTTATTGGAGACCACGGGCTACTAGCAGCATGCTCTTCCCTTGGACAATAATAGAAACAGTCTTAGAACCTCTATAACCCTGGCCCATAATTAGCAGGTTGTCTATAAACCCTGGCCCATAATTAGCAGGTTGTCTCACCTGCCTACATTCCATTGGCTTAAGTGAAGACATGTTATTGTTGTTAGGTGCCTATGGGTCAGGTCTGACTCATAGCGACCCTATGGACAACAGAATGAAACACTACTCAATACTGTGCTATGCCAAGCATTATGTCTGACAGTTTTTCTCTGCTATTTGTAGGGTTTTCATGGCTGATTGTTTTGGGAATGGGTTGCAGGGTCCTTCTCCCAAACCTATAGCACCCAGCATTCCAAGGCAGTCTCCCATCCAGGTACTAATAGGCCCAACCCTGCTTAGCTTCAGCAATCTGACAAGATCAGGCTCCCGGGTCATAGTGAAGACATGGTCAAGGCTATTCTCAATCAGAGGGTGAAATATACTGGATACTCAACATTATACTAGCATTACAGTTCAGAACAGGTAAGTCCACATAAATATTATAGACAGAATGAATATTCAACAAATGATTTCCCTTCCTGCAAAAACATAATTATAGTTGAATATTTCCAGTAATGCAAATTTGCTATTTCTCAAAGTAGCCTTTTATGGTTTGATGATTCCAGTAAGTTATAAATGCCTTATTATGCTGACTGAAATTTAACCTACTCAATTTTCTTCAGTTAGGTTCCCCCTGAAAAACAAGTGTAATTTGCCTCAGATAATACAGCACTTACAAATAATTTTTCCAATCTAAATATCTCCAAAAGCTTCAAAAGTTTTCCCTCATAAGTTCATTGTACAAATGTCTCTAGAAACAATTGAGTTTGTTAATATATAGATTTCAGTTAGTCTTCACATAATTCATAAATATAGAAATTGACTACTTATTTCTAGTGACTTGCACACTGTCAATATTCCAATAGCTGCAATTATTTTAATAGTTATATAAAATAGATGAAAAATAAAATCTATTATTATTATTATTGTTATTATTATTATTATTTTGCTAAGGGCCTAACCCAGGTCCTTGTACATGCTAGGAAAGTACTCTACCACTGAGCTATATTTCCAGCTTTGAAATTTTAAAATCTTTAAGTATAAAGGAAAATAAAGTAATGAAGACCTGTGTATCCATGACCTAGATTTTCAACTATTGCAAATTTCTCATTCATAATCAATACTTTAATAAAACATAAATTAGTACAAATATAGTTTAAGTACACATTGAGTCTCTCCATTTTGCCAATTTCTTTTCTTTTCCCCAAAGAAGTACTAGCTTAAACACTTTAAAAAAATTTACTATATCTTGAGGTGGGCTCGGTGGTGCACGCCTGTAATCTCAGCAGCTGGGGAGGCAGAGGCAGGAGGATCGCAAGTTTGAGACCAGAGGTAGTCTGCTTAACTTCGCAGACCCCACCTCAAAAACAAGTTTAAAAAAATGGGCTAGGCATGCAGCTCAGTGGTCCTGCACTTGCAAAGTATGCAAGCATGAGGTCGTGGGTTCAAAAAACAAAAAATTTACTATATCTTAAAGGACAAAGTGAAATTCTAAATCCATCAAATAATTGATCTCCTACATGTAATTCTTCGCAATTAGATTAATTCTTTGCAATTGGATTAAAATTAGATCTAATTCTTTGCAAGTAGATTGAAAATCAATAAGACATGTGAGCAACATGGGTATGTGGGACTGTTGTATTGCCTAAAATATTCTATACTTAAGTTAAATGTTTTCAAATCTCCTATCATAGTATTACTGTTTGACCCAACACTTCCTAACATTAAACACTGTATATGATTTTGGATTTATAATTTTTTAAATTTATAGTTCTCTTTATTTTCCTTTGCCTTAATACCACAAATTAGAATTTTAAGATACTTTAATGATTTATTTTCATTACAAACTGACACATTCACAGCCTAATAATGCTTTTTAGAATAAACTCTCTTTTGCCTGATGTTAAAACAAATATGCTTGCTTTAAGTGTGGTAACTTACTTTTCATCTTTTTATTTTTTACTTTTCCATTATTTATTTATTGATTGATTGATTGATTGATTATTTTGTGCTGGGGATCAAGTCCAGGACCTTACAAATGCTAGGAAACCACTCACTGAGCCTTGCATCATTCTTTGATCTGCCACTTTTTTGTACCCTTGTTGTTGTTAGGTGCTATGAAGTCAGATCTGACTCAGAGTGACCCTATGTACAACAGAACAAAACACTCCCCCACACTGTGCTATACCTGGCACTATGTCAGTGATTTTCTCCTATTCATAGGGTTTTCAATGGCTGATGGTTTGGGGATTGTTTCAAGGGTGTGTTGCCAGGTCTTTCTCCCATTTTTGTGGTGGTGGGGATTGAACTCAGGGTCTCAGAATGCGCAGAATGGCACTATATCAAGTGAGCTAAAACCCATCCATTCTGTCCTCTTTTCCTTGTTGTTAGGTGCTGTGGCATTGGGTCCAACTCATAGCAACCCTCAGAGGGTTTTCAATGACTGATTGTTTCAGGATTGCTTCAAGAGTGGATTGCCATGTCCTTCTCTGGCCTTAAACCAAATGTAGGTTAGTTTTGTTCTTTCATTTAATATGACATTGACAATATGTGTCTATTCCAGGGTAGATCTTTTTCCATTTATTGTGACCATTGATATGTTTATACTTATATGTATACATTATAATTCCTTTTCTTTACTTTGTTTCATTGTTTCTTTTCTCTTTTCTGCCCTATATTGTATTAAAAACATTTTATTTATTCCTCCTTTTTCCCTCTGCTAATTCTTAATTTATGGGAGAAGGACCTGGCAATCCACTCCCAAGGTAATCCCGAAACAGTCAGCCATTGAAGACCCTATGAGGGTAGCTATGAGTCGGATACCGACTCGACGGCACCTAACAACAACAACAACAACAACAACAACAACAACAACAACTCTTAATTTATATAATATAAATCTGGCACTTAATGTTTGAGTTTATTATGTTTTTGTTATTTATTTATTTATTTATTTATTTATTTTTGCAGTACTTGGAGAGTGAACCCAGGGTCTCACAGATACTTTGCTAGTACTCTTCCATTAGGCTGCATCCTAGCCTGTTTTTTATCATTTTATTTTAAGACAACATCTCACAAAATTTTGCATGCTGTCTCTGGCCTCAAACTTGATATTCTCCTACCTCTGTCTCCCAAGTCACCATACCCAGCTGAGTTTATATTCTTAATATGGTTATTTGAGAAATATGAAGGTAAATAAAGTATCTACCTTCCTTCTGAATATAGGAACAATTTTGACATGCAACAATCATATCTTTTCTCACATTTTTCTTGTAATTGTTGTTTAGTACTTTAGTTTGTACTTTGCTTTTGTACCACATAAATTATTTTTCCTCTTCAGCCTCCCCCTTTTTCTCCTTCTCCTCTTCTTCCTCCTGTTTTTTTACCATTTTCAATGTAATGTATTAGATTATGCTAAATTTCAGTTATGTCACTTATTCTATTGAAACCTCTCCCTAACCTTGGATGTGAAAATATTTACTAAACAGACCTTTCTTTTTTATATTAATCTCAAAATTCTCTAAAAAATCATTATCACACATAAGTTTGAAGATACAGTTTTATGAATATCTGAGGATAGTTATATATTTTATTTCATAATTGCATTGGCAATACAACACCCATGTGTACACTTTTATAATATTGAGAGAACTGTGAAATAGTCTGGGTGGTAGTAAGAATAGAGTCAAATTTTCATGCCAATTTTTCATGTTTCATTCCTGATTGTTATTGCAAATATGTTCTTCTGTTTGAAGAGTTAAACTCATGTATTTTATGGTTAATGTATATGAGGTTAAAGCATGAAATGTACTCAGAGATTGGAGAAGTTTAAGAAAATCACCTACCTGGCCAGCAGTGTCCAAGATGTCCAAATAAGCTGGTTCATTGTCAATCCTAACCTGGGTCTTATAGGCATCTTCTGAAAAACATGGGGCAAAGTTTTCATTTAAATGTGTTTAACAGAAAAGCAAAATTAATTTTTAGATTTTGTAGCAGAAAAATTTCTAAATAAGTTACTAAATAAGAAAATCAGATATGTTGTTCAAGTAAAGCACCCAGATAAAGGAGGATGTTTCCCAGGGTAATGTAGGAAAAGACATTTCTGCTTAGAGCGAAGTCAGGTAGATTTTTTCCTTCATCAGAAAGATTTCACGATCTTAGGTGCCCTAGTGATGCTACCTTGAAAGCAATCAATAAGAAAAGTATATATTCTTTCCTAATCATGAACTAGAAAACCGAATGCTAATGTAATAGTCAAATCCTAAAAGCTTTTCCTACACTATCAGGAGTAAGACAAGGATGGCCCACTTTCACACTTTTATTTATCACAGTGCTGGAAGTTCTAGCTATATCAATTAGGCAAGAAAAATAAATAGAAGACATTCAAATTGACAAAGGGGTAAAATGATTCACGAATAATATCTCACATGTAGAAAATAAAATATATATATAGTTGTTATTTGTCCTTGAGTTGTATATATACACACACATGCAAAGTAAATGTAATATCAAAAAGGGAATGCAGTTGTGTTTCTATACATTAACAGTGAGTAAATTGCAAAGGAAATTAATAAAGTAATTCCATTTATTATAGCATCAAAAATCAAATATTTGGGAATAAATAAGGATGTGAAGATTTACATATTGAAAATCATGAAATGTTGAAGACAAAGAAGAAATAAATAAGTGGAAAGAAATTCTGTGCTCAGGGATTTGAAGATTTACTATTGCTAAGATGTTAATACTACCCAAAGTAATCTATAAATTTAAATCAGTCCCTAAAAAATTCCCCCCCCCACAAATTCTAGTGTTTTTTTTTTTTTTTGCAGAAATTAAAAGTATCCAACAAAACCATATGGAATCTTTGAAGTCTCAACTTTCCAATTTTAAAATTCATTACAAATCTTCAGTAATCACAAATAATGTAGCACTTATATGAAAACAGACATATAGACTGAGTCTATAACATAAAGAACCTAGAAATAAGCTATGAAATTACATGCTCAAATGATTTTCAGCAAATATGCTCAGCCTAGTCAGTCCAAAAGAGACAAATGGGTCTGTGAAAACTGAATATCCAAATGTAAAGGAGTAAATTTAGAATCATCTTACTCTGTATATGAAAAATAACTCAAAATAGATGAAAGACCTAAATATTATAGCAAAATCTATAAAACTCTTGCACTAAAACACAGAAAATAAACTTTATGGTACTAGCTTTGACAATGATTTCTTGCATATGACATCAAAAGCAAAGGCAATGAAATTAAAAAGGAATTAAAAACCCTAAAGTTTCTAATAAAAATTTCACATAAGTGGAATCACAGCATGTATGACTATTGGTGTTTGACTTCTTTCACTTAGTATTTTAATAATATTCATCTGGAGTTTTACCATGTATTAGTAATGCATTCCTTTTAATGCCTGAATAATATTCCATTACATGTGCATATTACATTTTGTTTATCCATTAATCCATTAAGATACATTTGGGTTCGTTGCACATTTTAGCTTTTATAAATAATAACATGTTGAATATGTGTATTTAATTACCAGTTTTTCTCTTTTTTGGGGGTATGGATATATGTTGGCGTGGTACTAGTAGTTCACATGGTAGTTCCATGTATAAGGTATTGAAGGATCTGCACATTTTTTCTATTGTTGCTGCAATGTTTTATATTACCACTAGCAAAGTATAAGTGTCCTGAATTCTCAACATTTTTGCTAACACTTGTTCATTTTGTATTTTTGATTAGAGTCATCCTAATCAGCAACAAGTTGGCATTAAGTGGCATTTCATTGTAGTTATTATTTTGCATTTCCCTAGTGAATAATGGTGTTGATCTCTTTTCCTTTTCTTTCTATTTTATTTATTTTATTTTTTGTGATACTAGAAGGTTAAACCCAAGGCCACCTCACATATGCTTTGTTAGAGCCGTAACACTGAGGTGCACACTCAGTCCATTGCCTGCTTTTTTACTTTTTATTTTGAGACAGGTTCTTACTAAGTTATACAGGCTGCCTCTGGTCTCAAACTTGCAATCCTCCTGCCTCCTGCTCCCAAGTCGCTGGGATTACAGGCATGTGCCAACATGCTTGGCATATGTTGATCACTTTCCATAAGCTTACTAGCCATAGCACAGAGTGGCAGGAACCAGGTCATAAGCTACTTTAAGGTCTTCAGTCAGGACCAAGGTCAGTAGATTAGTCACCTGACCCTCAGAGGGACGTGACTCTCCAGGTTCCTTGGCAGATCGTGCTGATGCCAGGACTAAGACCAAAGGGGACTGTGACTGAGCTCAGAATGGACAGAACTGGTTCTGAGTCTGTAACTGGGGTCTAGGTCAGTGAACCTGCTACCTGGGCATAGATCTGCCTTCTCAAACAGTCACCCTTGCTCTTTGGCTCCACTGGCATTTCACAACTTTCTATTGCAATCTCCAGATCTCAAGAATTCCCCAAAACTCCCACCAAGCCATCTATGGATGACTGCCAAATTATTGTTGCTGTGTAGGAATATGAGCAGGGATCTTTTATTCTACCATCTTGCTGACATCACCCTCCTCCAATTCAAGATCTTTTTTTAAACATAAACATCTAAAGCTGTAGTACTGCTTTTGCCACATCCCACAAAATTTGGAATATTGTGTTTTATTTTTTATTCATCTCTAAGCATTTTCTAATTTCCCTTTTGCTTTCTACTTTGATCCATTGTTTTTTGAGATTGTATTCTTTCATTTCTACATATTTGAAGATTTTTCAGTTTTCCTTCTGCTGTCAATTTCTAATGTCATTCCACTGTGAGTGGGAAATATAACTTTGTGCAATTTCAATCTTCCTTTCTATTTATACCTGGGTCAAGAAATGTTTCCTGGGAGAAGTGGCATCTAAGTTGAGTAGGAGTATGAGGGTAACAGAGTAAGGGAAGAAAAGAAAGAAAAAAGTCAAGATGCCAGATTTTAAATAGAATATGGAACAACAAAAAACTGGAAGCAATTTCAGCAGGGATAATCACCAATCTTTATAGAAAAGATGTGGACTAACTTTCAGAGATAAACCAGATTAGTTTCTGATTACATAAAAAAGGATCATGTTTTTGAGTGAAACATCTGAGGTCAGACTTCTTGGGTCTAAACTGTGGCTCCACCATTACTAGCTGTTTGATTTTAGAAAAATCACTTTATGTCTCTAAAATGAAGATTTCTCATTTGAAAGAGTTACAATAATATGTGTATTTAATTATGAAGTTGTTCAAAGGCTTCTATAAAATAATGTGTGGAAGTCACCCAGCAAAGTACCTATGTGTTCTATTTAATAAAGTTGAAATATGGTTATTTTTATTAGGAAATGTAGACTTTGTTATAATGCTATCATCAGACGTGTATTTGGAAAATGTTCACTTTGGTTGGTGGGTTAAAGGCACAGAAAGAAGTTTAAGCAGATATTTAGTAATCCAGGTGAGACGTGATAGAGACCTTTACTAAGATAGTGGCATTTGAGTTGGAGCACAGTTAATAGATTTGGAAGCGTTTAGAAGTTAGAAACTAAAGCACTTAATGATTTAGTATATGTGGGAAGGAGGAAAAAGTTAAGTGTAGGAGAATTCCATATATTTCTGGCATTTGCAGCTGGGGACATAGTTATGACATGTCCTAAGAAACAAAAGGTAGAAACATGACCACAAGTTCAATATAGGGTATACTGACTTTGCCGTGTCTATGGATCATTTATGCGAAGAAAATGAATAGGCAGTTGTCTGCTTCCGAACCTCTGAAGAGGGCTCTGCAAGTTTTTTGTTTATGTCCATATATGTTCTTATGCATGCCAAAACTGTACTACATATTTAGGCCTGCTTAAATACCGGGGATACCAAAAATGTATATGCATTTTAAGAGCTGTTATCTATGTATTACTTTTCAAAGTCAAATTATGGTAGCGATGTGTAGTAAGACATTTGCTTAAAAGATGATGTAAACCAAATAATTACTGCATACAACATATTCTTAAAACAGAAAAATAGAAATTTTTCATTCTAAAACATGTGTGCGTATTTTGGCACCCTCTGTATGTACGGTGAGATTATATCATCTGTCAAACTCTGTTGGACCTTATCAGCCTAGAGCTCACAAATTCTAAGTCTGTATTTTGCTTTGTCCACTATTTCTATTATAAGCAAAGAGCAAACTGAACTACTGCTAAAACCTTTTAGAACATCATTGTATTTGGGAACAAGCAAATAATTAGTCAACTGTTGATTTTAAGCTGCAAATAGATAAATGAATTATTTTCAAAATCTCTTGATTTAGAAAGAATTGATGACTAACCATAGGAGGGATTATTTCAGTGCATAATGCTGAATATCTTTGACAAATCAGATGTTTGCTAGCTGTTGGCAAGAGAACATCCACACACTGCACACACACGTGTAGACACACAAGCATACACAGAGAGACGCATTCCACAAATGGCTAATACAATTTTCTATTTTATATCCTACTACTCTTTGTATTGGGAGAAGGACCTGGCAATCCACTCCCAAGGCAATCCCTAAACAGTCTGCCATTGAAAACCCTATGATGGTCTCTATGAGTCGGATACCAACTCAACGGCACCTAACAACAACAACAACACTCTTTGTATATTCACTGATCTTCCTCATAACAGACAAATCATGGAATTGCTTGAGGTTTATTTTTTTTCTGAAAACCCATAGTGTTGTTTTTCAATTTCATAGGGAAATGGGAAGAGTTACACGGAAAAGGGCTCTGTGACCTAATAATCACAAGTGAGGCTTTCAGATTTCATGTTTGTTTATTTAAACTCAAAGGCCCACAGAAGAGCTTGCTGAGGCCAGGGGCATCCTGAGTAATCAAGGCTAGAACTCTCTGTGTGATTATCTGAGCCTTAGATAAGCCCGGCACCCACAACATATACTAAATAAAAGCTTCTCTTGAGATCAGAAAACCTCTTCAAAGAGACTTGATGTGAATAGGCTGGAAACTAAAGTTAGGCCCTCTATCCAAGGTTTTTTTCTCTCTCTTTTAAAAAGTGTCCATCAGCGTATATATTCTACTATGCGAAATCTAGGTCACCTGTTTGGCCTCCATAGAAACTAATCCCTTTCATTTCCTCTCCATAAACAATCTTTCTTTCAGTTTCTATTCATCCACTCCCTTTGAGGCCACCCATGCAGAAATGTACTGTCAGAAATACTCTGTTGAATGCATGTAAACACTTCCCTGAATTTCAATCATCTGCCTACAGACCCAACCCTGAAGTTAGCTCATTTATCTTCCCAACCAAGAGGCCAAATGTATACAAAGCTCTATCAGGCAGAAATGGTAGCAGCTGCCTGCTATATTCTTTGAGCAGAAAAGCACAATGAGACCATATTCTTGGAGGAATCTACCAGCTTAAAATTCATCTCAAAATATTAATGTTTAATTTTAGACTGTTGCTTTTCAGGTTATATCTTATTACTCTCCTTCTCCAGCAGAATTTAACAAGAAGAAAATTAATGACCTATGTCAAAGCTTTTAATCTACCATTAAATAATATGTGTGCTGCTATTGGCCAGCCACTTAACCTTATTTGTAAGATGGAGTTAATAGTTCATGCTAGTCAATATATAGGAGTTCCACAAGGATTAACAAAAGTAGCACAGTAAATCGTTGAGGATTTGGTAGGATATATTTTCAGAGATCACCAAATATATAAATTTTTTGATTAATGTAAAAAGTATGAAGTGTTTTTAAATTTCTTTTTATTTTTTTGAGACAGCGCCTCACTAAATTGCATAGGCTGTCTCTGGCCTTGAACCTACGGCTCTCCTCCTTCAATTTTCAGAGTTGTTGGGATTATAGTATGCCATGGTGCCCAGCGAGGTACACATATGCATCTAAATTATATGCACATGTAAATTATTATAAGATGTTTTAATTGTAAATATGAAATTGGAGTAATTTTAAACCATAAAAATATATAATGGAGAAAAATATCAGAAAGTTACTATTGAATTTTTTCAAGATGATATTTTAAAAAAAATCTTCAGATCATTGAATGCTTCTTATATGATTTACCTAAAATCTGAAATATGTAATTGACATTTCAGTGAAAGTACTTTTCTGTAACTCTGAACTAAAATATATATCCAATATATTAATTTTTAATCCAACATTTTTGAAAGTAACACAAAGTGAACTTTTATGATCAGGGAAATTGTGAAAATCCCAAAGTCATATAGACTCTTTTCTGTCGCCTGATGGACACTCAGTGTTGCAAAGTACCTTGGATCCCTACATAAGATTGTTGTTGTTTTTAGGTGCCGTCAAGTCGGTATCCGACTCATAGCGACCCTCATGGGGTTTTCAATGGCTGACTGTTTCAGGATTGCCTTGGGAGTGGATTGCCAGGCCCTTTTCCCATTTTTGTGGTGCTGGGAATTGAACTTGGGACCTCAGAGACTGCAGCGCAGTGCTCTACCAACTGAGCTAAATCCCAGCCCCATAGATAAGATATGAGAATGAAAATGCAAGCCATATTGTGAAATATGTCCTTACATGAGGGCACAAAGGAGGTATGGCAAATTCCTCTTGGAGGTTGGAGAGAATGTGAAGGCTACATAGAAGAGCTGACTCTGGAACTGATGTGATAATTTTCCTGAGCAATGAATAGGAGAAGGATAAGGAAGGAAAGTGTACCTCAGGGGAGAGAGGAATCTCAGAAAAGTTGCAAGCTATTTTCCTTTCTCTTGCATTATTTTACTTTCTCTTCCATTCCCTTAGGCAGCAGCATGATTAAGGTAATGAGGCAGTGAACATGGCATAAAAGGTCAGGCTTTTACAAAGAGATTATTCATATAGATGATCAGTCCACTAAAAGCTATGTAACATTAACAGTCAGAAACAAGGAATGATGCTAATCTTGGCCTAATAGAATGTCACATTTAAAAGACTGACAATATAAAATAGTGGTGGTTTTGTGGATCTCTGAGCAGTTTCATTCAATATGGATGGGGAGTAAAATGGTACAATTAATTTAGAAAACTATTTGGGACTACATACCATACTAAAGCTGATCGAAACCATACATAGAATTGCTATGTGTTGGATCCAACTCAATAGCACCTGATCATACCCACAATGTATGTGGTAGGTTGAATTATTGGTTCCAGTTCTTTTCTTTACTATTATTATGTACCTGCATCTTTTTTGCATGGTAGACAGAGCATTCTCCCATGATCTTAGGTTTTAGGGTTAACCATGTGACTTGCTTAAAGGTGTGCTAATGGATGCGATGTGATCAGAGACATGAAACATGCTGTGCAGTGTGGCTGGGCCTTTTGATTCTTCCATTGTCATAGAATATGCCCTGGGTAGCCCAGTGATTTCAGAAGCAACATAAATACCAGTCTGATACAATAACATTCTGAATCACCTACTGGTATGTGAGGAACAAATAAATATTATTGTTACTAAGATTTTGTGGCAATATGCTACATGGCAAAAAAATCTATTAGGATAACTTATTATATAAAACTTAATTCAGTAAGACTATGTACACATGTACAGTTTCACATATATGCAAAAGCTATGAATGAGAATATTTATATTCCCATTTTATATTGTCCCTAAGTGACAAACAACCTACAGTTGATCAGTAGTTAGATATATAAACTTGAATGCATTCATAGAGTGAATTATTTTTGCTATGAAAATTTACAAACTACAGCACACAACAGCATGGCTCAGTCTTAGAAACATAACAATGAGTGAAGGAATCCAGACATAAAAGAATACATGTCCTATATTTTCATTATATAAATGAAATTTAAAAACAAACTTCCAAACTAAGCTGCCAAGAAATTATTGGAAACTACTTTCTTAATCAGGATGCAGATTTTTATAAATATTTGTGATAAATCATTGCTTTGTGTATTTTTCTTTACTTGTACTATAGTTCACTTCTAAAAATTGTATTTTAAAGGAATGTTATAAATTACTCAACTGCAAGAAAAGAAAATATCTACTATGAGTTCTCTAGTTGTTCATGTTTTTAATGGTAACCCCATATTTGCACAAAATTAACTCATGAGTTAGTTATTTTTTCTAATGATTTTTCCCTTTTTATTCTAGTTCCTATCGATTTTATCTTGCATAAGGACACTTTTTGATGTGTAGTCTTTATATCAAATAAATGTATTTATGACAATTCTGGTGAATATGGGCCATGGGGATGGAATATTGAACGATGTCAAAGGACCTTTTTGTCCACTGTATCTGTCTCATTGGCCTGGCAGCACACCCCAAATTCCACCCATTCTGGTTAATTCCCTCTGTTTAAGATAAGCCGCTTTATTTTTAGGAACTTTCTATTAAAATGCAATAAAACTACAGGTGAGGTAAAACATTAGGTTATTATCAACCACAAACACCTTACCCTGAGATTACTTTTGCACAAAATTAGCTGTCAGCAGAGAAAGCAGAAAGCAGACCCCGAGGGGATGATCAGCTGGGATGATAAAAGGGGAGTGGAAGAGAGAAAATCCTGCTAACAGCTTTGGGTGCAGAGGCTGGGAGAGTACCAAGTAACAAAGGCTGTGCAGGAGGTATATGGACATCCAAGCACCTCAGAGGTCTAGCAGCCTGCTGAAGGGCAATGTATGGGTGAGGAAAAAAAATAAAAGATTGATTCTGTTTCTTTCTCAAAACTTACAGAGTGGTTAGATGAACCAAAATTTGCTGTGGTTTTAACAACTGGATACCACATATACACAAAAAATAAAACCAACATAGAGGCATGTGACATACATAATTCTATGCTTGCCTTTTGTGAATTTGGAGCATTCTTAACTTTTTAGCTTCTCTAAGGGGTGAAGAAATGAAACTTCTTCTACAGATGAAGGTATATTTTTATTGTTTTTGTTTTTGTTTTTTGAGCAATTAGCTAGAGCAGTGCTTCACAAACTTTCCCATATACATAAATTTCCTAAGAATCTTGATAAAATGCAAATCTTAATTCATTCCAGGCCCGGGGCTGGAAATCTATATTTCTAATAAGTTGCCAGGTCATACAGATGCTACTAGCCTATGAACTATAGAAGCACTCTACAACAGAAACTGAGAAGTCCTCAGATCTACTGCTGACAAACTGGAGAAGCAGAGAATGCAGGGACACGATTCCAGTATGAGTCTGAAGGCCTGTGAACTAGGAGAACTCACACAAGTTCCAGTCCAAACAGAAGAGAGCACCAATGCCCAGATCATCCAGTCAGACCAGTAGAGTTCCCTGTTACCAAACTCTTTTGTCTGTTTAGATTTTCACTTGATTGGATGGAGCCCATCCACATGAGGGAAGGCAATCTCCTTTACTTGGCTCTATAGATTCCAATATTAATCTCATCCAGAAACAAACACAGGTCCACTCAGGATACTGTCTGAGCAAAGGTAAAAGTACTCCATGGTACAAAGTGTTATCTAAAACTATAATACTTCCCTATGAAGCCTTTCTGAGTTCACCCAGTCAAAGATTACTACACTCCCTCCTATACTGCTATAGCATTATTGTTTGTTGTTAGGTGCGGTTAAGTTGGGTCTGACTCAGAGAGACGATATGTACAGCAGAATGAGACACTACCCAACACTATGACATGGTTGGCACTGTCATTGTTTCTCTGCTATTCATAGGATTTTCAATGGCTGATTGTTTCAGGATTGTTTAGGGAGTGCCAAGTCCTTCTCCCATTTGTGCAGTGCTGGGGATCAAACCCAGGGTCTCAGAGAGAGCAGAGCAGTACTCTATCAAGTGAGCTAAACTCCAGCATCTATAACATTATGGTGTTCTGTTAATGTATTTTAACCATTCTGTATTAATTACCTGTCTTAGTCTTAGCCATTTGAAAGCATGGAGGATGCTTATTCATTTTTGCACATACACACATTTTCTAGCATTCTGTTAGGCTAAGTTTTCAGTACCTTCAGTTTATTATCACATGTATCTAGCATTCTGTTTAACTTTGTTAGATGTACTACTTATATAAATTGTATAACATGTTGTTAGGTGTATATTAATGTCCATTTTATATATGAGGTTAAAATGAGCAATGAGATATTAAACTGTACAATTACAAACTCAGTATGATATGATCAGAAGACTAAACTGGGTCTGTTAGACATCAAAAGCTATTCTTTTGCTACCCCAGTTATATTCTAAACACTAATCCAATGAATACAGATGCTGCTTCTTAAATGAATTGACTACATTTATAATTCAAAAATCTGGTCCAAGCCTAAGTTAATACTCAGATATGAATAACAGGGTATTGAATTTTTCCTGAAATTACAGTTTTTAAAGACAAAAAAATCAATATCGTGGACAATTGCTAAGTTGGTGATCATGTTGCATCTTTTTCGCCTTACATTCCAAGATTGAGAAAGAAGCTACAATGCTCTTTCTCAGTCTTTTTTTTTTTTTTGCATTGAAGGTACAGATTTGTGACCTAGGCTCTGCCAATCAGATGTATTAAAGAAAAAGTCCTTGATACCAATGTACATAAAATGAAGATGCCTGTGCAATGTATTTGAACTTCTGTTTATACGATAGAGCATGGCAAACATTACTTCCGTGCTCAGTGGAAGCAATGGCAGCTTTACTGCTTGATTAGTTGACAACTTACTTCTCTGAATCCAATGGAGTTTATGTAGGACAGGGATGCCTAAGTACTTCCCAGTTTGGCACATATTGAAGTCATTCTGGAGAAGCAGCTACCAACACCACTTTGAAGAAAATTGAGCCTGGCCACCCAGCTATGGGTCCATCCCTGTACCAAGCACTTTTCTCATATACATCCCTGATTCCCTTCTTCTTCCTTACGCTTCTCTTCCATGTAACATTTAGTTTTCTCCTCTTTTCTGCATAGCAGCAGTTCTCATTTATAGTCTGTGTGTCACCTTCAGACATCTGGTCTCCACCTACCTCTCCACTACTCAGTGGAATATCCTGGTGTTTCAGAGCTATGCACTACAGCACAAGACAAGGGCACACAGCTGCTGATTGATTTTTATAGCATATTTTTACTCTTCATTTTTTCTCTCCCTTCTGAGGCACCAAATGTAGATGTCTGCCAAATCTAGGGCTGCATGATAGGTGCACATCCTCTGTTCTTGGTGAGGTGCTGTCAGTAGCTATTCACAGATGTGTAGCTATTTTTCCTATTCCATTTCATCCTTTCCCTCTTAATGTTATGGCTAACCTATTTTTAAAAATTGAATGTTGAAGAAGCCAAAAAATCTAAACCGGGGTTTTAACTTACAATTAAAAGTTTACTTTGTTCCACACTTATGCTAGATGGACACAGATAATGAAGTTAATCTTCTGTCTTGTATGTATCATCATGTGTTTCATTTAATTACTCAAAAGGGATTTTAGGCTCCTTATACAAATTTTGTTGTGGGGCATAATGTGAACAAAATTGGCATCATCACTAGCTTCACATCATTATAAACAAAAGAAAGAGAACCTAAAATAATAATAAGTGATAAATACTGAAACATGGTTTAATTAATTCAAGATGTTCTCACCTACTCTTGGAAAATGGACAGTGTTTCCAAGAGACATTCGGTTAATAAAGGTGATGGCATGCCATCATTCAGACAGAATTTCAGTGAAATCAACTGAAACTTTTATTGTCTTCCAAATCTTCCAAGGTAGAGTAAAATGTAGCAATAATCTAACACTTACAATGTATATTACCCTGTAAAAGTACTATAACCTTACCTATCTTATTATAGGACACATGATATTTCTTCAAAAAGAATGAAGAGATGTTAACTGTGGAGAGCATGATAGACTGGCAGAATAGCCTTCAAATCTTTGGCATACCTACTTTGCAAAACGGAGAGCTAGTCTGGCTACATATGACCTTTATTCCTTGCAGCTAGTACCTAGTAAGTAATTTCTATATCTCTTGGTTTAAATTCTTAAAACATAAAACATTATTGGCTTGATGCAGTCTATGCTTTTCTTCCTCTTCTTTGGTGATTTGTACCTCTCTTTACATGTTAGAATAACCAAGGGAGATTTTTAAAAATCCAGGACTCAAATTCCAGAAAATCATATTCAACTCATCATCTTAGAGATATCTAGTTAGATCAATCTATCATATCATGGCTTGTGAACTAGAATAATACTATGCATTTCAGCGGTGAGAGGGAGAGATGCTTGCATTTTACAAACAAGGGAGCCAAAACTACAAATGCAGTAAGAGCAAGAAGAATTTATAGGTGTTTCTGTTTGTGGGCTAAGTTTTCTTACAAAGATATAATACATTGATTTACATGGAATTTGCAGATCTGGCTCAAGTTTTCCTTTAAATACAGCTTTACTATTACTTGCTTAATTCAAGATTTTCACTTTGAACTTTGATCTCTTAGGTCTAAGAGATCCTGTTTATGCTACTGTTTTTCTATGGACACTTAACAATAATAAAAATAATATTCTTCCTAGTTTGATCAATCATATTAAATTTTTTTTTTTTTTTTGCGGTACTGGGGGTTGAACCCAGGACCTCGAGCTTGCATGCTCTGCAAGTGCTGGACGACTCAGCTGCACCCTTGGCCCATTTTTTTTTTTTTTTTTTACTTTTTGAGACAGGGTCTCACTAATTTACACAGACTGCCTCTGGTCTCAAACTTGCGATCTTCCTGCCTGCGCCTCCCTAGCTGCTGGGATTACAGGCGTGCGCCACTGCACCTGGCTTAATCATATTAATCTTATGATGAAACTGCAGTTTTACATTTCCTAAAAATGCCAACAGTAGCTGAGCATGGTAGAGGTGTACACTGGTAATCCCAGTGACTCAAGAGGCAGAGCCAGGAGGATTGTGAGTTTGAGGCAAGAGGCAGCTTGCATAACTTAGCAAGACCCTGACTCCACAGAGAAAATTTTAAAAATGGGCTTGGGGTGCAGTCCAGTGGTAGAGCACTTGCAAAGTATGTCCTATACCCTGGGTTCAACCCACAAGCACTGCCAAAAAAATAAATACCAACCATCATGACCACATATGTTGCATAGACCACAACCCTAGAAGGTCTTATTAACTTAAATATCAATGTAAAACAAACTGCCTGGAGGTGAAAAAAGCAAAGGCCAGGGCAAAGAGAAAAGCAGTGAAAAAGTAATTTATTGTTTACCAGTGCACATGGCCCACATACCTGCAGCTAGAAGAAGTATTTGGATATTCAGGCGGCAGGAAAGGATGTTTCCACTGAAGAGTCCAAGTCAATCAGTCCAACTTAGCCAATTAAAGAAGTTTTTAAATCAAATGGGATGGATAATTACAGAGTGATGTGACAGTAGAAATTGGATAAAATCAGCACTTGACTTACAAGTGCATTGAGGATTTTATCAGGACACTTGAAGTTTTTAATTTCACTTCTTTCAAGCTTTAGAGAAGATTCACAAAAGATAAAAAGACAATATATCCAAAAAGAAAGTGATAAAAGAAAGAGTATGTGATGCTAAAAGTGGCAAAACCAGCACATTTTCTTGACTTCTTATTTCTGTTTAGTAGCAGAATAGCATTGGGAATTAAGAGAAAAGTAACATTTGTAGGGAGAGAATGAAATCCTAAGATATGTGATTAGATTTGAAGGGAGTATGTGGCTATTCTAATGGAGTGAAAATCTTCTTTTTCTCTATTTAGTGACATTTTAGGATTCTAAGTGGATGAATGACATTTTGAATCATCACCATGTTGGAAAATAGGCTTCAGATACATGTTCATCTTTCAGTCTCAGCTGATATAATGGAGAATAGCACCCTGCATCCAATCCTGCCTGATCTCAGAAAGCTAACTAGACTCAGTCTGGTTAGTCCTTGGATAAGAGCCCACCGGTGAATACCAGGTGCTGCAGGCTAGGGAGAAGGACCTGGCAGCCCACTCCCAAAACAATTTGCTATTGAAACTCCTATGAATAGCAGAGGAACATTGTCAATAGTGCCAGGCATGCCACAGTGTCAGGAAGTGTTTCATTCTGTTGTACATAGGGTCACTATGAATCAGATCTGACGCAGCTGCACTTAACAACAACAACAACAACAACAACAACAACAACAATAACATGGCAGTGAAGATGATTAGTGGGATTAGTAAATGTTTGAATTTCTCTCTCCATAACCATAGATTCTTATCAAGATGTAAAAAATCTTCTCAGAGTTTGCTATGTATTCTGCTATCTGCCATACTGTGTTTTCAATTTCAATTAATTTGAATGGAAATAAATAGTAATATATGGAAAGATGGCTAAAACCTGAGAAAGATAATGAATAGCTTAAATGTTATAATTGGTATCTGAAGGTTCCTTGATAAGGTTGAACGAGGGACTGTTTATAATAGAACAACATTCAATGGAGATTGATACAAGTTTCTCAGTGTTTTGTTATGATACAGCACAGAAGTATTTTCTTCTTGATAGTGATTCCTATATGAGTCAATGAAGTAAACTATTTACGAAAATCAGATATTTTCTCTTGGGCTACTGAACTTGGATTGGAGAGAATGAGATACTTGTACCTATATATAAAAGGTGTTAAGAACACATTGTACTCTTTCCTAGTCATGGTACAGGTGGAATATCTTTTTTAATGCAATCAGATAAACTCTGAATAAGATACGGATAGACTGAAAAGAACACAGGAAGACAGCAATTGTAACTGGATTTGAGGCCTTGCCACATGAGCAATTAAGGAAGAGTGAAGGATGTTCAGCCTGAGAAAGGAAGGGTCATGTTTAATATCTTGAAACTGTAAAGGACTTCAGTGTTGATAAGAATTAGGCATTTTTCTGTGACTCTAAGGGAGAGGAAGGCGAACAAATCATGAAATGCTTGGTGAAACTTCAAGAAGGGATATTTCAGTATATGGGAAAATAAAAACATACGTAGGTAAAGAGCCAGGTATGGTGGCACATGCCTGTAATCCCAGCACTTGGGAGGCTGAGGCAGGAAGATCTCTGCAAGTTCCAGGCCACCCTTCACTACACAGTTCCAGGGCAGCCATGGCTACATAGTGAGACCCTGTCTCAAATTAAATTAAATTAAATTAAATATAAAAGAAAAGAAAAGAAAAAGAAAAAGAAAGAAAAAGAAAAAAAATATACAGGCAAGGAACCCATGCAGTGCCAAAATTTAGGATGAGTTTTCTTGGAGGAAAATGGGTACAAGCAAACATGGGCTGTCATCAAAGGAGATGTGGGGAAGAAGACCACAAGATTAGTGGTTAGACCACATAACTTTTAAGCTTTTTTCCTAACTTCTTATAGAGGAATTTCAGAGAGAAAAGAGATAGGAAAGATGATTATAAAGAGATTTGTCACTAGAAACCGAATGCAAAATACTAGTTGGTTCATGAAAGCATTTATGATTTTATCAGGAGATTGAAAAGTTTAATTTCCCCTCTTTTAAACTTTATTTTCCTCATTTTCTCTTTATATTATGCCTTCTAATTATATCTTTAAAATATCTTGTCAAAGGGCTATTCATAAGTTAACCTAAGATTGAGTAGTTTTTAAAAAGTTATTTTGGTCTGGCTCAGTTAAGCAAATAAAGAATACCTCCCCTCTGTGAACGTGTATATCAGGGTATGCAATAAGACAAACTTCAGAATCTCAGGAAATAGAAATAATTCAAATGGTATTATCCCATCCACAGATTTTTTTAAAAAATATTTAAATATTAGTATTGCGGTTATCACCCTCTGCCTGCATTTGGATCTCTTTAAAGGTCAGAGGACAGAAGAAAGTGGCTGCAGCCCCCAAATGAACCCTTACAGGGATTAGTAATCACAGAGCCAGTGGAGTAGGAGGTGTTCTAAGCTTTTTTATTTCTTCACTTGGAGTCAAATTATGATCCATTTTGTCATCTGTGGTGGGCAGAAAAATGCTGCCTGCTCTCGAGAAAATGTCTAAGTCTTAATCCTCAGAATCTATGAATATATTACATTATATTGCAAGAGTAATTGAGGTTGCAGATGGATTTAAGGTTGTTAATCAGCTGACCTCAGAAAATAAAGATTAGCAAGGATTATCCAGATGTGCACAATTTAATCACTAGAGCCTTCAAAATGGAAGTAGAAGGCCGAAGAGGAGAGGCAGAGAAATAATGTGATTAAGGAAGCAAGACAAGAGAGATGTTAAGTTGCTTGTATGAAACATGGAGCAAGGAGGGTGAATAAAGAAAATGCAGAAGCCTTTAGGACCTAGAGTTTGTTGTTGTTGTTGTTAGGTGCCATCTACTTGGTCCAACTCATAGCAACCCTATGTACAGAAGAATAAAACAGTTACCTGACACTGTATCATGCTCAGTGGTCATGAATCTCTGCTATTCATAGGTTTTTCAATGGCTGATTGTTTCAGGGTTGCTTTCAAGTGTGGGCTACCAAGTCCTTTTCCCATTTGGTTAGTGCTGGAGATCAAACTCTGGGCTTCAGAGAGCACAGAGCAGCACTCTACCAACTGGGCTAAACTCTAGCTGTCCAGTGTATACAAGAAGGCTGATTCCTTCCTAGAGCCTCCAGAAAGGAGTGCGGACTTCCTGATACCTTGATCTTAGCCCAGTGTGACCTGTATTAGAATTCTGACAGCTGAAACAGTATGATGATAAACCTATATTGTTTAAAGTTACTATGTTGGTGGTGATTTTTATGAGAGCAATAGAAAACTAATATGACATCCAATCACAACTTTTTTTGCGTTGCTTGGGAAAGAAAGGCATAAAACTAAGAGAGCAAGCAAGTAGAATTCTCTTCAAGGCAGTTTCAAATGAGAGGTTTGCCAGTGGTATTTTTATTCTCTATTTTGCGTATATTTAACTTAACAAAGACATTGATCTTACTTAAGAGTAATAATTAAAGTTGATTTTTCTTATCCCTTTGAAAGAAAATCTCTTACTTCAGGTAAAGGTTTCATACAGATTTTTTTTATTTCCTGGAAGAAAATTCACTGAGTCAAAATGAACTTATACAGCATTAATCATATATATTTCTTTACTTCCATTTATCTGACCCTGGTGCCAATATCTGTAACAATTAGAAAGAGAGGGATCTATAATTCTGTGCTGATTTATTTTGCTCAACCAACTGGTAAACTGATCATTTGAGATTAAAACTTTTGTATTGCTGATGCCAGATCTCTGTCCTCTCTTTTATATCCTTCTTATTTTTTCTCCTTAATGATCCAATCATATACAAATATTGATATTTCTCCCATGAACCCACCAAGACTCTGAAAAATGGTCATTATGGTCTATAATGATGTGTCTCACTCCTCACTTTGAAAGGAGAAAATATCACAATTCTCCTCCTAAAGATAGTAAATATGAGCTCTTATGCAACATGCATTTTGTTTCTCTTCTTCTGTATCATCTTTCAAAGGATCAGGAGAAGGATATGTGCATATGGATATCACTTTTCATTCCCATTGTAGCCTTTTCAACTGCCAAGAACAGTATCTTTGTCCTCTAATCATCAGTACAGTTAACTACTTTGGTTAGTTTTGAGACTTTTTCTGCTTGAAGCACCATGTCTCTATAAAAAGTGTTTTCACTTCCTGCCACTCTTTATAAATCTGCTTTTGTGAGTGAAGAACCCTTATGAATGGGGGCTGTGGTAAAAATATCCAATTACAAAAGGGTTTCTTGTTCCTGTTCTGGTTGCCTAGACCAATGTGCCTATTAGAGAAATGAGAGTCAGCAGGTCAGTTTTCCCTGCTCTGTAAAGAGTGGGCTTAGATCATTCAGAACTGTACTTAGGGATGTTTCATGGAAACATAGAAACATGGGTTACAATCCTCATCTTGCAATTCAGTGAGTATTTCTAATTATCTCAAGAAGTGCTATAAATATTTTAAAAATAATTTCTTAAAGCTTTTGTTGTTGCTGCTGCTGCAGTTGTTAGTAAAACCCACAAAACAAGACTTCCCAATAAGCAGATTTAAATCTACTGGGAGATTTCAAATGGCTTCAATGTGCCCTGTGCTTTCTGGGAAGTATAATTAGTCCATTGTGCTGAGTCTGGGCTTTGCTCCTATACTGATCTTCCTTCTGGAATGAATGACCTTTTGCCATCTCTGCTTTATACACATCCTCCAGGACTTAGGCGAAGTACTTCCTCCTCTTCTATGAAACCATTCACCAGATCAAAGTAATAATTGCCCTTTGCTACTCTGACACATTGATCATTCTTTTCTGTATGACTTTTCACATTGCTCTTTTCATTGTAATTATTTATGTTGGTTATTCTCTCCCGATTAGATTTTTGGATCTGCAGCCTTCTTGACTATGTTTTGTTCATATTTGCGTATCTCAGCAATATTGAACATATTGCCTGGTTGAAATAATGTGAACTAAACTACCAAAGAGAGATTTCAGGCAGAGGAAAACTATGGTGCCAGAATCTAGAACTATTTCTTGTGTAAGCTTTAAGACTTCTTAGCTATATTCCCTTGAAAAATCACTGCAATACTCTGAAACTCAATTTCCTTATACAGTGATATCTGCTACAAACACTTACTTTGTAAATGCAAATGTGTCCCAAAGTGATTGTTATGTTAGGGGATAATTTGCTTGTTAGTAAACTGCATGTTCTTTCGATACATTTTGGCCCTTGAGTAACACTGGATGAAGTCTGAAAACTGTATCCATATACACTGACCTAAATAAAAATGGGGCTGGGATTTAGCTCAGTTGGTAGAGCACTGCGCTGCAGTCTCTGAGGTCCCAAGTTCAATTCCCAGCACCGCAAAAATGGGAGAAGGACCTGGCAATCCACTCCCAAGGCAATCCTGAAACAGTCAGCCATTGAAAACCCTATGAGGGTCGCTATGAGTCGGATACCGACTTGACGGCACCTAACAACAACAACAAGTAAGAATAGGAAATAAGTACATTCACACAACACACACACACACACACACACACACACACTCACACACACCCCTCAAATAAGCTTACCCTATTTTATGAGCCTCTTTCAAACATTTCAGTTATTACAGTTTTCTATCCACTTCCCTTACAATTTTGGAAAAGAGATCCTTATTTTGGAAGAGACCTTATTGGTGGGAAGTCCCTTTCAGCTTATAAACTCTAGTCTCAGTGCCTACCCAGATGGCCATCTTACAACATGATGGGAAGAAATATCTTCAAAATCAACAAGAAAAGCTGTGACTTCTTTATTGTCTGATTTCCTTTTTGATGGTTCCTTTGATAAGGTCAGCCTCAACCAAATCTAAAACAATCTCCCTTTTGTTCAAAATAAAATCAACTGATGAGGGACCCTAATTACATCAGCAAAATGTCTTCATCTTTGTAACATATTTCATTAGAATGACATCACATCGTCCTTGAATTATTCTACTTAGTAGAAGCAAGTTACAGGTCCTGACTGCATTTAAGGGGAGAGGGCTATATAAAGATCTGAGTAAATGTCCATCATCTTAGAATTCTGCATATCAAAAGAAAGCTTAATTTTGTTCAGATTAGCAGTAAAATATTTATTCTCATTTTGTGCCCTTGCAAGTTATTAAAACATAACATGTATGACAATTCTTTAGAAAAGGCTAGAAAGCATTTTACAAAGGGGAAGAGTTGCCTTGCATCATTGTTTTAGCCTTTGCTGTTTACATTTTTTTTCCTTCTCTTGAACGTAGATATAATGTCTGAATTTGCTGGATCCACATTTATCTACAAAGAGGGTATGCCACAAAAAGACAAAAGTACAATAGAATTCATAAGAATATTTGACCCAAAAGCCTCTCTAGGATGTCACATAATTTCTGGATTCCACGCCTCCAGGATTCTTGATATAACAGAACAATTCCACATTCCTGATTAAACCCTATTTTATGGGTCTCAGTCACTCATTGCTAAATAAAATATAATGTTATACAATCAAGACCTGCTTCCCTCTGCTACAGTGCTCAGAAATATTCTTACTCAAACCCATCTTCCTACTACAATTCACTTGAAATAGTACAGAAAATATATTTTACATCCCCTTGTGTGCTTTCCAATCCTTTAGAAAAGAAAAAAGTCACTTCTTTTAACCAAATGTTGGCTATCCCTCTACAAGAACATAAGATTTCAAATATTCCTGAATTCTCCCATTAAAAAGTGCATAAGACAAAACTATGACTAACCAACTGTGCATGGCTTCTCAGTAAGAAAAAGTAGAGAAAATAGATCCATAAAGCTTGTGGTGCAGAATTATGAGTTATAGGATTTCACCATGCCTCAATCATTACCTCCAATGCTGGTGGGTAATTCTATCTCATTTTATTAAATCTAGTTTCAAAGCTATAGCTAATCAAAGATTGAGGATATGAAAATATGAAGTTTTAGAACACAAAACTTGATTATAAAAGGAAATATTTGGACAACTAGATAGTCAAAGTTGACTAAAATACAGTGAATATTGGCTATTAATAACAAAATAACAATAATGCCTTCTTTCTATGTCTACATATACAAGCAATTGCTTACAAATGGAATATGTCAAATATCTATAATAAATAGTTTCAATATCTCTGCAGTTAGAAGACTCTGGAAACTCTGAATTAGTTTATTTGAATGAAATGGTAGTAAGAAAACACTATCAATAACAAATGTATATCCATTTCCGTTTATGAGAGATTAGCTATATTAGTGTAACATATGTCCCATGTTGGCAAGAATGACATTTTCCAACTTTGTGGCAATGATACGAGGTGAAGCCCCAATGAGTAGAAGTCAAAACTGGATTCTGGGAAGATAGTGGTGGCACAGATTTCGAATGTCCCTCATTTCTCCCATTAAAAAGTCCCTTAGGGCAAAACCATCACTTAAATGACATAGTATCCCATATATCTCAAATATGAAGAGACTAGAGGCATATTACTGAGTACTGAATGTCACATGGTGTTAGCATCTGTGCTAGAGAAAACAAAAATAAACAGCATGAGGCCTGATAAATCTGAGAGCTAATGCTGAGTCAAAAGGTCAGAAAGCCAAGGAGAGTATAGCAGCTACAGCCAGGAGGAGCTGCACACATCAATAACAACTGAAGGCAAGGGACCTTTAGGTCCCTTGAGGTGCTGGGGTGGACTGCTCCCCAAATTCCTCTATGGCTATTCAACCATAACTTTCTTCCTTGAGAAAGGTTCACCTGAGAAGAAACTTACAGAAAAATAGAATTGTGAATGGCAGGTCAGTAGAGATAAAGATAAAAGAAGGTTTAAATAGAAGTGATGGAAGAAAACAAAGACAGAAGCTCATAGAAAATAAGCCTCAAATACAAATTTGTGCTGGAAAATTGGGAAATTAGAAGTATTGTAAAAGTGCTTCCATAAGATCAGCATAGCAGGATTGAAAATAACTTATGTACAAATATAAGCAAAAGAATACGAAGAATAAGAAGGAAAATAACATCCTTGTAGATAAGAAGAGTATGCTAGAAAAACAGTTCACTGAAGATTTGGAAATATTACCAAATATTTTTAAATGAGTTAAATGTACTAAGACCATAATATAAGATATTAGATGACATAAATCAGCATTAGGGCTCAGGAGTCAGTTGATAAAACTCAGGAAGCAACAAATCATGTCAGAAATATAGGCTTAAGTAGGAAGAAGGCAAGAGTTAATAAATGCAGTAGGTGATGCCTTGAGACTTATGAAAGATAAAAGACAGAAAATTTTTAAAAAGGAAAAGAAAATAAAATTTGAAAATGCTTTTAGAAAATATAGATGTATGGTAGGCCAAGAAGTTCCAACATATCAATAGTCTCCAAAGAAGAGCAAAGCAAAAGCACAAAGCAAATATTAAAAACTGCAATTCAAGATGATTTTTTAGAATTAAAAAAAGGATTTGAATTTACATATTAAAAAGATATACTGCAGCATATATGAGAAAATTTACACAGAATAGACACTGTGACAACAGCGCTTCATCACAACATAAACTTCACAGGAAAACGTGCTCATGGTCATTCAGGCAAAAAGAAGAAATAATAAATAATAGAAGTAAAATTACACTGTTATCATACCTATAATTGGAAGAAAGGAGTGTAATACACTTAATGAAATCAAGGAAAGAAAATATGAACCAAGGATTTTATATCATTTTGTATCTTCTCACAGAATGTCAAATCAGAATCTCATTAAATTTCTAGTTCCAATTACAAATTTGTAAAAAATTCCAATGAGGGCTGGTTCCTTAAAATATACATAAAGAACACATTTGACACAGGCAAATGCATATTATATATGCAATCTAATGCCTGCAGCCATACAACTGTGGCATCCAATCCCATCAGATCTAAGAAGCTAAGCAAGGTCAGGCCTGGTTAGTACTTGAATGGGAGACCACCTGGGAACACCAGGTACTGTGAACTTGGGAGAAGGACCAGGCAGCCCACTCCCAAAATACATTCATCCATTAAAAACTCTATGAATGGCAGAGAAGCACTGTGTTCCATCTGTTGTATGCATGGTCACTATTAGTTGGACACCAACTTGATGGCATCTAACAACAACAACAAAAGTGCAGTCTAATATGTGTATCTCCCTTGTGTCTGTCAGCTTGTGGTGCTGTGGGAGCTTGCGTGTTGCTGCGAATGTTCTGAGATTCCACCTAGCTCCAGTAAGAATGGCTAAGATCAACAAAACAAACAATAACAAATGCTGATGAGGTTGTGGAGAAAAAGGAACCCTCTTATGCTGTTGGTGGGATGGTAAGTTGGTTCAACCACTTTGGAAATCAATATGGAGATACCTCAGAAAACTAAAAATAGAACTGCCATATGACCCAGCTATACCACTACTGGGAATATACCCAAAGGGAGACAAGTCATCATACCACAGAGACACCTGCTTCTCCATATTCAATGTAGCACTTTTCACAATAGCAAGGATATGAACCAACCAAGTGCCCATGAGCAAAAGAATGGGTAAAAAATTATAGTACAGATACACAGTAGAATAATACTGAGTAACAAAAAAAATGAAATAATGTCATTTGCAGCAAAATGGATGGAACTGGAGAACATCATCTTAAGCAAACAAACAGAAGCTCAAAAAGAGAAATACCATATGTTCTCACTCATATGTGGCAGCTGACTCTTACTTAAAGGAAGAAAAATTCCTATACATAAATTGATATATAAAAAATGCACAATTAAACTTACAGAAGAAGGGACAATATGAATAGTAGAAAGGAGGAAGGGAACTAGCAGAGGGAAGTGAAGATTGTGGAAGGTAGGATGCGTGAATAGTCAATGTAGAGGGATAAAGGGGGAGAGGATAATCTCAATGTAAGCAACTTCATGAGTACATTGGAAAAATAGGGGAATATAACCCAAATATGCATTTGAGGTTTACTACATATTAGCCATAAGGCTCCACAAACCTTGTGGGTTTATGAAAGTGTTGCCAGAAGTGATGTAAAGGATGCATAATGGAAAAAGCCGATGCTGTGTTACTCTGTACTCCATCATCACTTACTAATAAAGGCATATTTTAAAAAGTGGGTACCAGAGTTGTGTTCAAGAACTTGGAGTCCATTTGAAAAGATTGCCACTGACAAAAGATGAGTAGTGTTTACATCGATTAGGACAATGACTGCAATGGAATGTAACCTGCCAAGTATGTTTATGTCAAAAAATTCATAATCATATAAAAATCTGATTGGAGACTACTAAAAACTCAACTCATTCTTTTAGAAACTGGTACATAGTAGGAAAGACACATGCAATTTCTGTGAAAACCAAATCACTGTGTAAACAGTATTTGACAGAACATTTCACTTCACAAAAACATTCCAAAAAAGCTAAAAAAGAAGAAATGATAGAGTGGTATTTCACTATTTTTCAAACCTTAACAAATTGATTATAATGGCTATTAGATATATACACAAAAAAGAAAGAATCATATACTATGTCTCCTCATCTATGATATAATACCACGTATGGAATTATCTTCCCACAAAATATCATATATGCATCTGGTTAAATCTCTAGATCCAAATACAAATGTTTAGGAAATTCAAAGTGTAAATGAATGCATTAAACTATATAATGGATAACACTTCAGAGTGCACAAGCACAGCAATATAGGAAAATGCATCGATTTTATATTATGCAATCTTTTACATACACAGATATGTACATATATATATATATGGATATATACACATGTATTATTTTATATAAAATTGTGTATAAACACACATACGAGGAAAATTGGGAAATAAAGACATATGATAGTGAACTGTGTTGTATTAAAAAGAAAATTTAGACAGTAAGTCCATTTATTCAGACCAAGTATTTCACCATAATATAAACTTTAACATAGCATTCAACACTAAACGTCTGAGCACTGAGCACATCATACTTTTCCATGAACTGTGAGAAACAAAGTTAGGAAAGGATTGTATAAATAATTTCTAAGACAGTACTAGCACATTCATAAAAATGGAAACTTGTTTTTGATGAAATGGTATCAATATAATTTTTATTATGAGTGCACAAAACAAAGGATTTGGATAATGTTGCTGAATAAACTAGGGGAAATGATAGACTCTTTGGAGCTTAGTTTTCTAATTGATTAAAAATATAGGAATTTATGCTTGTCTTATTAAAGTTGTGCTAGAGATCAACTAAGATAATCAATTAAAAACATGAAAAAGAAAAACACGTCGTTACTTTATTGATAGGAAATGTGGCAACTGTAACTGATCTTCAAATAGTGAAGGCTTAAGTATTGGTAATTATTCCAAAAGGTAAGGTAGAAACAAACCAACAGGAATGCCAGTGAAGAATCTATCTTAACCAAATATAGCCAAAGGCATTCCATTTACCCCATGTAAACACTGAGAAATTTCAGTGGAAAATAAACAAATCAGTCACAAATATTTAAATTTTTCAAGGTAATGTTTTCAAATAAGAAAAATGACAATGAGAAAGTGTCAGCTACACTTTCCAGTAAGTAGATGTGACTGAAAATGTATAGGTCACTTAAGATAAAATTGAATTGATATGTTTTTCTTTCACTCTCATCCCCTCTTTCCAAGATTAGAAAAGAGCAGACTTCTCTGACAGAGGTAAAATGCTTCCAGTTTCAATATAACTGTAGCAGAAAAAGAAAAGTGTTAGGTAACATTGGTCATTGGCAGAGTTTAGAGAACTTAGGCAGCTGGAATATTTTCACACCCCATCTCCACTTCTTGGACTAACCTGTATATTTCCATGGTCTTATTGAAAACAATTTTGGAAGTGCTTTTCTGCATCATTGGATGCCATTTTAACTGGACTAAATCTTATGGAAATTTATGTTTTAATTCTACAACATGTCCCACCCACTACCATATTCCAATTAAAGCGTGACATTGACACATCCCATGCTCCTGCCTGATGCAGTGTTGAAAATGCACACAATTTCACAAGCTGGTATCTCTCTAAACCAGGAAGCCTCTTTCACCCCTAATTTGCATGATGCATTCATTTTCAGATTAGTCACGTGATTAATGAACATCTTGGAGAGTGTCCAGTTTTATCAACTCTGTCATGTTCCCCTTATTCCCGCCACCAGACTCAATTAACATCCCAGCTATTGCCGAGTGGTGCATACAGTATAAATTATGCTTGTTCATTTGTTCCGGGAAAACAATCACATCCACTGCAATTTAGAAATTGTTTTCCATTGCTAACTATAATTAATTGTTAAAATGTGTACCAGCAAGAATTTCCCTTCACTGCACAAACCAAGCCTTTCAACTATTCAATGTTCAATATTTATCACCTGCCAAATGTGTATTCCACAATCTTCATCCCAAGTCCCCAAAGAAACATGCCAGATTTTTGTTGGGAGATTCTTACAATGTGCTGTTGTTATAGTACTTGAATTAGGCTGCAATCCACTATTGGATAAAATTAATATAAAGCTGGTTTATAATGAAGAAATCAAAGACTTTTGTTATTGTTGTTTACCATTATATTGTATGTTTTTCTTTTTGTAGCTCAATTTAACTTTGCAAATATTTATTCCTGGAACATCCAGTCGTAATATGAAAATTAAACTTATGTTTTATCTTATGCATCATCTGAAATTGACAATTTTCAATTCATGGATAATACAATAAGAAAACTATTGTTATTTCTTTGGTAATGATTTTGTTCAGGTTAAAGTTAATAATTACAAACCCTTGAAAATAAAATAAAATAGTTTCTTTTAAAATGGTTACATTCCCAATGGCAGCACCATGCTGTATCTCTGTTTTGCAAAGGAAGAATAGCCATTGGGCATCTTAGATCAAAAATTTTTGGGAAGCTACTACTTTAATGGAAGAACTTTAGATCTTTTATTTGAGAATGTCCCCATATGCACACATGTCAGAACTCTTGGCAATAATTATTTTTTACATGAATAAAATAGAAGAAAAATTGTACTGACATAATTGTGCTAAGGTTGTATTTACATGCTCAATATTATTCAATTTAGTGAGGAATATGGGAAAATATTTATTCTCCTAACAATAGCTGTTCATAAGACACAATTCTGAGTGTTAGGACATAGCACTGACATAGACAAAAGGTCTTTGTTCCTGTGATACACAATTAATCAGTAAACACATGTCCAAGAAAAATATTGGATATTGATAAATGCTATACAGAAAATTTTTCAAAGGTGATATAACAGAATGACAGATCCTAACAAGAAGACATTTATGATGACACTTAAATGATGAGAAGGAGCCAGCCATTTGATGTAAGTGGAAGAGACTTCTGGACAGATAAAACACATATGGGCAAAGACATCAGAATCAAGATCAAGTGCAACGGAGTGACCAAGGAATACATGAAGCTGATGTTAGCTGGAGAATAATGGGGAGTGGGACTAGTGGAAAGAATGAAGGTAGAGAGCCAAGAAGCAGGCAGGTGACATATCACACAAGCTAAGGTGTTAGTCAGTAGTGTTGTTCTAAGTACAGTACAAAGCAAGGCAAAGGGAGGTGCCTCTGACTGTTCCAAGGAAGTCAAAGAAGGATGGAACAAGAGAAAGAAATGGTGTGGGGGTATGTAATCTCTAGCACAGATTGTGTAGTCTAGCTCTTATTTTACTGTATCTGAAACACAATTACATTAAGGAGAATTTTGGTAGAGAAGAATAGTTACTGTTACTATTGTTAGGTGTCATCCAGCTGCGTTCAACTCATACTGACCCTATGTACAACAGAACCAAACACTCCTGGATGCTGTACCATACCCGCACTATGTCAATGCTTCTCTCTTATTCATACGGTTTTTGATGGTTGATTGTTTTGGGAGTGGGCAGCCAAGACCTTCTCCCAGCGAGAGGAATAATTATTGCTGCTGCTGCTGCTGCTGCTGCTGCTGTTGTTGTTGTTGTTGTTGGAGAAATTAAAATCAAGCAAGTAGGAAATTTTAATCCTGAACATAAAACAGCCTTAGACCTAATGGAAGAAATCTACATTATACTCCAGTGATGTGAATTTGAATCATATTTTTCTTTACTCCCCACTCCACTCCCATAAACATTCCATTTCCTCTAGACTTGATTCCAGGGTCCATTTTACCTTTATGTATTCAGGTGCTTTGGGGAGTTGGGGTTTAGTTCAGTTGATAGAACACTGCTCCACACTTTCTGAGGACCCAGGTTTGATCCCCAGCACCACAAAAGTGGGAGAAGGATGTGGCAGTCCACTCTTGGACCTGACTCCAAGGCACCAAACAAACAAGGTTCTTTTGGAAATATCTTTGTCTAATGTGATAATTTTTGCTTTCTGAAATTCAAAAACAAGTATCATAAATCCCATTTCCTGTCAAAAGGTAATATAATGTTATTTATTTCATAAACTTCTTAGACATATTTTCTGTTAAAATGTTAAATATTAAAATATTTTGGTATTAAAATATTAAAACATTGCAAATGGTAAGATAAAAAATGTTGGAAGACGCTTTTGGTAATTCCTAAAATTACTCCCTTGTGTAACTATTTTTCTTATATGCATGTTAAACTCCATTTGTAATCCTAGGAAGAGAGTTCAGCTATGAGCAACACAATTGTGAAAGGGGTTAATATTAAAATCTATAGTTCTTCAGTGCTCGTTTCATTTATATTTTTTAGGTGGTATAGTTTAGGAATAGAAATTACTGTGGACTAAGCATTATTGTGCAAAGGTCAAGACTGTTTAAGTGTACTGACTTGAAAAGCACTGGAAAATTACCCAATAGCTTTTACATATTGAGTTTCTTTTTTCTTTGCTTTTATAAATCAAAACTGCAGTATTTTTTAATGGGAAAAGTGATTTTTGTATAAGACCTTTTCAAAACTGCATTCTACACTTGAATTGATATACAACAGAACTGTCTTTTTAAAAATATAGTATAGATCATTTATTCTGGGAGATTTGTATATTATATATATGACAATCTAAGGGAAATAATAATTTTTAACATTTCAGTTAAATTTATCAAAATATACATGGTAGCACCTGTATTCCTACTATCCCTGAGTTTTTGCATATTATCTACACTCATGTTGTTTGTTTTGCTTTTTATGTTCTATCTTTCAGTGTGTCCAAATATATGTATCATATGACAGTCTATGGGCTGGGATTTAGCTCAGTGGGTAGAGCGCTGCGCAGCAGTCTCTGAGGCCCCGAGTTCAATTCCCAGCACCGCAAAAATGGGAGAAGTGCCGGGCAATCCACTCCTAAGGCAATCCCGAAGCACTCAGCCATTGAAAACCCTATGAGAGTCGCTGTGAGTTAGATGCCAACTCGACGGCACCTAACAACAACAACAACACGTCAGTCTATATGTAAATAAAAGACACATATTTACATGGCATGATTTCAGGATTTTTCGAAGTTTAACAACTCTATCACATATATGGTCTAAATCAGTACCTAACATAACATCACATTTTGATAAAGAAGGTGATATTAGCCACTTTTGGACTAGGGTTTAGCTCAGTTGGTAGAGCACTGCTCCACACTCTCTGAAGACCAGGCTTCAATCACCAGCAC
This sequence comes from Pedetes capensis, assembly GCA_007922755.1. Taxonomy (NCBI): domain Eukaryota; kingdom Metazoa; phylum Chordata; class Mammalia; order Rodentia; family Pedetidae; genus Pedetes; species Pedetes capensis. Next base: position 77,891 of record VMDO01001020.1, read on the forward strand.
TGAAAAATGAGAGAAGGATGTGGCAATCCACTCCCAATGCAATCCCAGAAACAATCAACCATGAAAACTCTATAAGGGTCGCTATGAGTCCAATCCTACTCAACGGCACCTAACATCAACAACATTAACCACTTTTGTCACTGAATAAACTTCAGTACCAAAAAGTTAAAGTGATCTGGTTAAAAAAAAAGACAGTTCTGAAAAGAAAAATATGCATCCTATAAAGAGGCTGTATATTTTCCCCAATATTATTGATACTGTGATCATTTTAGAAGTTCTATCATCTAAATTCTACTATCAGTTCATTGGAAGGCATATAAAGAAAGGAAAAAGCATTATCACATATCATTTGTGTTTCAGATATTTTTCTCCAAACCACTCAATACCTAGATCATCTAATTTCTCCAAAAGTCAAATCTCCCTCCTAAAATCAAACATGCCTACAGCCATAACACCCTGACATGAAATTTCATCTCATCTCCAAAGCTAAGCGGGATCAGGCCTGGTTAGTCATTGGAAGGGAGACCACCTGGGAATACTGGATGCTATAGGCTTGGGAGAAGAACCCGGCAACCCACTTGTGAAACAATCATCCATCCAAAACCCTATAAATAGCAAAGAAGCACTGACAATAGCGCTGAGCATGGCACAGTGTCTGGTAGTGTTCCTCTGTTTTACATAAGGTTGTTATGAGTCGAACCCAACACATTAGCACTAAGAATAAGATCAAACATTTCCTGTGTATATATTTGCGTATGTACAATGCATGGTAAAGTCATGTTTCAAAAGGTTACAAAATCACTAAATCAAATAACTATTTAAAGTGCTGACTTTGAGGAAAAAAAATCTTATGTGAGTACCTAATTTTGGTACTTTTGTTTATAAACTGCTATACTATTGTACGATCACTCACTGTAGCTTCTTTTTACAGCAAATTAAATATGAAATAGCTACACAGTATACATGTGCACAATAAATAAAAATATACATCAATCATTTTTACTTTTGTAGTGATATTTAGAGATATTTTAGTGTCCAGGGACCAGGACTATGTTACTGCTCTTGCAATTTCTGATTTCCAGTAGGGAAGATGCTGGACTTTCATTGCCAACCAAAAGAAGATGTATTATATCCTATATTTCTAGATGATCTCAAAAAAGAAATGTGCAACTCTGACAGAAAGAAAAATGATAAACATGCCATTATTTGGGGTCAAGACAGAAGAAGTATTTACGTTATACTGCCAATTTTTTTAAACAATCCTATATGACAACTGGTTTTATATGCATTATATGGCCCCAAAGTTTTGGACTCTTCTTGCTTTTCTTTTGAAATTATTGCTTTTGGTACTATTAGAGTGATTATCTATTTGATTTATTAACCCATTGAAATATTTGGTATGCACTTGAAATCAAGAGAAATAAGTATATTAAAATTATGTGTGGATAAAGAAAAGGTACACTGACTTTGACAAGGGGCCTGACATCTTCTTCTGTGAATACTTACCATGAACCGGGTCCTTTTCTTGTCTCTTCATGATCTATTACCTCTAAGCTGAGTATGAGAAATTTTCCCATACTTAATTTGTTAGGCTTCTCTTGAGGAGTAGAAGTAAAACATCTAAATATACTAGATTATATACAAAGTGAGTGTCTTCTAGTTGACATGACTGAGCTATGTCCTGGAATTTCAAAGGAAAAGATGATCTAGAGACCAGTTGTTGCATTTATAAAGACACGGCAGCTCACTATCCATGAGAGGCAAAATTTTGAACAGCTTCCCATTGGAGAGATAGGTGAACTATGGAAGCAAAAATCCATGTCAGCTTGTCATGCTATGAGGGTTTACATGTTGCTCTAATCCTGAAAGATATGCCACCAGTGTTTCAAACACCAGCAGGGTCACCCATGGTGGACAGGTTTTAACTGAGCTTCCAGACTAAGACAGACTAGGGAGAAGGATCCCACAGCCCATTCTAAAAACAATTAGCCAAGGAAAATCCTAAAATTAACAGAGAAGCACTGTTAAATACAGTAGTCCAAATGAGCCTCCCAAGATGGAAGGCTTTCGAAAGAGAAATGGGGAAGGTTTGTCTCCTCAAAGTAGAGTTGATCTGATCTTAATGATGGGAATGTTATAAAGCCTCTGGGACCTATATTTGCTGCTGTGGTACAACTCAAAATGAGAAACAAACACAATGTCTACAACAATGGGCTCAAACATAAAAAGATCCTGTGCATGACATAGTGTTGGGTAGTGTTTTGTCCTGTTGTAAATAGGATTGCTATGAGTCAGACCTGACTTGATGGCATCTATCAACAATAAGGCAGAGTGGATCTAGGTAGAAGTAGGAGTGGAATATGTCTTAAGAGCATGGTTTAAACCTATAAATCACTTTAAGAAGGAGCTCTGTGGTGGTAGGGAAGGCATTGAGATCTATTACAAAAAGACTGTGTTGCTTATGTGCGGAGGGAGAAGTGGTATCTGATGAGACTTAAAAGGTTGATAAAGAACAGCTCAAGTATAGCTTAACAGGACAAATTAGGTTTGTTTTCTCTTAATTGTCAAGAAATGTCATTGAATAATTTTAAGTAGAAAGTAAAGAGGAGAGAGAGCAAGCAAGAGAGAGAGACAGAGTTTGTTGAATGGGGATGAATTTGTGACTATATTTGAATTCTTACGAGATCACACTGGAGCCTTTCTTTATAAGCTGGAGGCCTTAACTCTTCTTCCAAGAGTTTAGAAATAATTAAAAGTAAATAAACCTTTTTAAATACAATAGATAAGACTGGGCATGCCTGTAATCCTAGTCACTTGGGAAGCAGAAGCAGGAGAATCTCAAGTTTGAGGCCAGAGGCAGCCTGTGTAACTTAGTGAGACCCTCTCTCAAAATACAAAGTAAAAAATGGGCTGGGGGTGCAGCTCAAGGGTTGAGTGCTTGCAAAAAGAAAAGCATGCATGAGACCCCGAGTTCAACTCCTCATTACCCCCCCACACACTACATATATAATAACTGCCAGTAAAAAGACTGTCAATGGATTGGAAACTTTGAATGATCCTTTAAGGAAAAACGGGCAAGGCACCATGGAACATATGTGTGATGCTAGCGACTCAGGGGTCTGAGGCAGGAGGATCAGAGTTTAAGACTAGAGGCAGCCTATGAAACTTAAAGAGACACTATCTCAAAACAAAAAATAAAAGAGAGGGTAGGCTGCACTTCATTTGTAGAGCACTTTGCCCAGCATGAGCAAGGTCCAAAGATTAACTGCCAAATTCTGGGGGAAAAAAAAGGAAAAATCAAAATAAGTCCAAATATACTAATAGTTTCCAAAATTGTGAATGAATTAATCTATTAAAAAGAAAAAAACTTTGGTAAATCAAAAAATTCTCAGCCAAACTACATATATAAAGTACAATGAAGTCTTTAATAATCTGTACCAAACCATATCATAAAGAAGTAATCATTAAAAGTTTTTTCAGCTGCATATGATAACATAGATGAAATTTTCAAGCATTATATGGGATATAGAAGAGCCAGAAGCAGAATATATAATTCTGCTTATATAATTGTTACAAAATGGAGCAAAGCTGTTCAGGAATGCTTGCTTAGCATTAAAATTATTAAGGAAAGTACACTAAACTTATGTGCAGTAATGGGTGGGTAGCATGTGAAATGCTTCTGAGTTGCTGACATGCACACAGCTTTAGGAGTGTGGTAATTTTATGAGTGCATACTGTGTGATGAACTATTACTCTGTATTTGAAAGATATTAAGGAGATGAAGTTAATAGGTCAATGGTGGTATAGTTATGAGGAATGATAAAAGGAGTCAATGATGACTCCTAGTTTTGGAGCTTTTGTTCCTACATGGATAGTAATGTTCTTCACTGACACAAAGAATACTGTAAAAGAAGGAATTTTGGTAGGTGTCACATACGAACTTAATCTGAAATGGAAAAATTCAAGATAAGTTTAAGATATCAAAACAAAAATATCAAGTCAGTAGTAGGATATGTATGTATAAAAGTCAAAAAAGTAATCTGATAGTATTTTCCTGTATACAAGATATACAAATTTAGGGATAATAAGTTTATAGACGGCAATGAAAATATGATAATAGGGGCTGGGGATGTAGCTCACTGGTAGAGCATAGAGCACTTGCCAAGCATGGGTGAGGGCCTGGGTTCAATCGCTAGCATGGGTGCACACACATGCACACACACACACACACACGCATGCGCACACACACACACACACACACACACACACACACACACAAGATGTTGTTGAGATTGTCTAGAAAAAGTCAAGATTGAAAAGAGTCTAAGGTCAAGCCTTGAAAAATATTTAGATGTACTGGCCAGATAAGGCAAAATTAGCTTTCAAGAGCAGCAGAGTATGGCCTGAAAATAAGAAATGAACCATGTGATTATGATGTTGAAGAAGTCAAAGAAGGAGAATGTTTCCTACCAAAACAGCACAAATAACAGTACTAGTTGCCTCTTAGAAGCTAAGCAAGATGATGACTGGCAAATGTCCTTTAGATTTAGAACATGGTGACAAATACTTTCCAACAAAGAAGCAGGATTCAAATCAACATTCAAAAATCAACAGCATTTCTATACACCAGTGACAAACATGTTGAAAAATAAATTTAAAAATCTCATTTACAATAGCCTCAAAAGAAAGAAAAAGAAAATATCTTGGAAGTGAGAGATGTCTACAATGAAAACTTCAAAACACTGAAGAAAGGAATTGAAATTCCCTTTCTCATGGATCAGCTGAATTGATATTTTAAAAATGGCCATGCTTCTGAAAGTAACCTATAAGTTCAATACAATCGTCAAAATTCGAATGATATTTTTCACCAAAAATAGAAGTAACAACCCTAAATTCATATGGAAGCATAAACAACTCTGAAAAGCCAAAGCAACTCTGAATGGAAAGAATAATGCAGTAAATATCAGAAAACCTGACATCAAGTTATACTACCAAACCATAGTAACAAAAACAGCATGGAACAGACAAAAACCAGACATGTACACCAATGAAATAGATTACAAGACTCAGAAATAAACTCACACAGCTACAGGCACCTGATTTTCAACAAAAGTGCCCAAAACATATATTGGAGTAAAGACAGCCTATTCAACAAGCAGTGCTGGGAAAACTGAATATTCACATGTAGAAGAATGAAAGTAGTTCCCTATCTCTCACCCTATACAAAAATCAATTCAAAATGGATCAAAGACCTTGATTTACAACGTGAACCATTGAAAATACTAATGAAAAACATAAGGAAAACACTTTAAGTTATAGACAATAATTTTCTTAAAAGGACTCTAATAGCTCAGGAGTTTGTAGCAAGAATTCACAAAGGAGATTTGTGAAGTTAAAAAGATTCTGGACAACAAATGAAATAGTTAATAGAATAGAGAGCCCACAACAGGGAAAAAATTTTGCCAACTACATATCTCACAGGGGATTGCTACCTAAATATATTAAAAACTCAAAAAATTAAGCAACAAAAGGCCCCCAAATAATCCAATGATTTAATAAATGACCAAGTGAATTGAACAGATAGTTTTTGAAAGAATTTCAAGTGGACAGTAAATATGTGAAAACAATGTTCAACATTATTAACCATCTGGGAAATGAAAATCAAAACTAGATTACGATTCCATCTCACCCCAGTCAGAATGATGAGCCTCAACAAAAGAAAAAACAGCAAATGTTATTGAAGATGTGGAAAAAAAGTAACACTTATTCACTGTTGTGGGGATTTATATTAGTACAGCCATTATGGAAATTAGTAGTAAGGCTTCTCAGAAAACTAAAAATAGAACTACCACATGATCCAACTATACCTCTCCCAAAGGAATGGTACACACACAAAGGGATCTAAGTCAAAATACCAAAGAGACACCTACTCTTCCTCATGCATTACAACACAGCTCACAATAGCCAAGATAGGGAATCAGCCTACAGACATCCAACAACCAAATGAATGGATACAGAAAATGTAGTATACATGCACCATGGAATATTTTTTTAGTGTAAAGAACAAATTGTGTCATTTGCAAGTAAATCATCACATTAAACAAATTGAGCCCAGCTCACAAAGACAAATATCACATGTTCTCTTTTATATGAAGAAGCTAGATTGGAAAACAAAACAAAGCATATATGTATGAGTCTTGAAATTAAAAGGAGGACTATCTGGAGAGGGAAGAGGAAAAGAGTGGGGAGGAGGATAGGGAGAGTAAAGAGGCAATGAAAAGAGCAAGTACATAGTACCTGATTGTATGAAAATGCCATTGTGAAACCCATATATTGTACACTAATTAAAAATAAAATTTAAAAGTAGAATATGGTGATATTTCCTCAGTTGAGTATTAGTGGTAAAAATTAGATAAGAGTAACATGAAGAAGGAGTAGTAGTTTAGATTTTAGACAGCTCTTTAAAACGGTGCTAACAAAGAGGAGAAAAGAGAAAGGAGGAGTGCAGTGGAAATAAAGAAGTTGAAAATTAATATACTGGTAAATAGGAGAAGGCAAACACATGAAATATTACAATACATGGAAGTAAAAGCACAAACAGCCAGCTGATCCATGGAAATCTTGCCTTTCTTATAGAGTCTCATATGGCTCTATACATGGGAGTAGGATGTGGCAGTACACTCCTGAGGCAATCCTGAAACAATCAGCCATTGAAAACCCTATGAGAGTCACTATGAGTTGGACCCAACTGGAAGGCAGCTAACAACATGGCCCTATATATTCAACTACTGAGAAGATTTTAATTAGTCAACCTTATTTTAAATAAGGGACGTTTTACATCTCCTGGATGTATGACTATGTTGTTGTTGTTGTTAGGTGCCGTTGAGTCGGTATCAGACTCATAGCGACCCTCATAGGGTTTTCAATGGCTGAGTGCTTCGGGATTGCCTTGGGAGTGGATTGCCAGGCCCTTCTCCCATTTTTGCGGTGCTAGGAATTGAACTCAGGGCCTCAGAGACTGCAGCGCAGCGCTCTACCCACTGAGCTAAATCCCAGCCCGCATGACTGTGTAAGTACATTTTAAAAAGAAATAGTAACTTATAAAATGCTGCAGTGCAAGCACTAAATAAAAAAAAACAGGGATTTTTAATATATAGTTTTAATAGCGACATAAGCATAAAAGTGTATCTATTTTTCTTATATATGGCATGATTCTAACCCCAAATAGCTTGGCAAATATCTATGGCCTTCCCTAGGTAAAATGTGTCTGGAGGACTTGATTTCTGTCATTTCAAATGGTTAATATAAATGGGAAGATAAAACATTTAAAATTGCCTTCCCTTACCTAAAAATAGTGGTCCATATTGGTGTGGTGCTGGATAATTTTTAAACTGATTTTTCACATAGCTAATTTTAACTTTAAAAATGTTCTGTTGTTATTTTTAAGACAAACATGGCTGGTATCATTTTATAGAGATGAGAATAAAGTCTCAGATTGGATAATGACTTCCTGAGAATGACATGATTAATTTAGACTTTGCTGTTTTGACATTTAGTCCACTGTCTTTCCTTTATGCAGGTTTTATGTGCATAGGATATGCTGTAACATACAGTTAGAGGGTTCTGTTTTATTCCCCTAGACAAATTACAACACACCAACTCTAAACATCTGGATTCAGGAAGGATTCCATATTAAAGAGAAATATCTATCTTTATACTAATAAGAATCCACATTGTGGGGCTGCCTTTAATCAAAGAAAGCCAAATTATAAATCACAGACAATTGGGCCAGGTGCGGTGGTGCACACCTGTAATCCCAGCGGCTCAGGAGGCAGAGGCAGGAGGATCACAGGTTCGAGACCAGAAACAGCCTGCATAATTTAACGAGACCCTGTCTCATAAAAGTAAAAAAATGGGCTGGGGCTGCAGTTCAGTGGTCCAGCACCTGCAGAGCATGCAGGTGCGAGGTCCTGGGTTCAAACCCCAGTACCAAAAAAAAAAAAAAAAATGGACAATTGACACATTCACCTAGATTATTTATATAACTCTGACTAACCAAGTACTCCTAAATGTTTCTCTCTGTGTCCTCATTTCATGCTGAGTAAATACATACCGGTATGGACAACTTTGATGTGAAATGTCAAAATGTTTTTCTTTTTCACTTGGAAATATATCAAGATAGTTAAAATTGTATGGGTATACTAAAAACCCTAAGCTGAATCAGCCATGGCTATTAACAAAGATTCCTTTTGAAGAGCACATAACTTGGAAGATAATTATTAAAAGCTGTGATTTGGAGTCAAACAAAAGGGATTTGGATCCTATGTCTACCAATTTTGAAACATATGAGACTGGTTAAATTGATCTAAATTACACTAAACTATTGAAAATTATACCAAGAAATATGTTCTCATTCGATATACATTTCTGAGTAGAATATTTTATATGTTTCATTTAAAATATGCATGAACTAAGGGAGGTAAATATACATTTGATTATCTCTGTTCAGATACACTTACTATAGCTTCTATATCACAATTTGCTTTCATCAGCAATCAGCCAATTTGTAGGTGTACTGTACGAATACATTTTCTTACTGTAATTGTTTACATAATTGGCTCATTAGGAAACAATCAAATACTAAAGATGCCTTTAAAAATAAATTACTGAATAAAAGACAAAATATAATTACAAGACATTTAACTTTATAGCAAGTGCCTACTAATTACAATCACTGAATAAACAAAGAAAATTTTGAGTATTTCTGTTGTGGGCACACAATTTTTACCTAAAGCATCTATACCTGATATGAGAGATTAATTGAAATGAAGAATTGGTACATGTCTATTTAGTAGCTTATGTTGACCACAGGTATTTTTAATTGCCTGCTGCACATAGCCAATAAGAGAAATTATTAACTAGGAGTATCTATGACTGTGGTGGGCCTGCAGCTGTAGCCCTGTGGCATCCGATCCCGTCAGATCTTGGAAGCTAAGCAGGGTCAGGCCTGGTTAGCACCTGGATGGGAGACCGCCTGGGAACACCAGAAGCTGTAGGCTTGGGAGAAGGACCTGGAAACTCCCTCCCAAAAATCAATCCACCATTGAAAACCCTATGAACAGCAGAGAAGCACTGACAATAGTGTTTCCCCTGTTGTACAAAGGGTCGCTATGAGTCGGATACCAACTCGACGGCATCTAACAACAACAACAACAAAATGACTGTGGTACTATTTGAAAGTTCTATTAAAAGAATAATTAGTACAACATTTTTATTTCTTAGCAGTAGTAGTTAGTATTTAGAATTATGGCATGATTACAATATGACAGCTTCTATGCTAAGCACTTCATATCTATTATCTCTGCTAATCCTCATAGCAGCATCAATTGGTAGAAAATTTTATTTCCATTTCTCAGGTATATGTAAAAATGTAGACATTTTCCAAAGGCCACACAGCTGAGAATCACATGGTATTTAAAGTCAGATTTATTTGGATTACAACTACAAGGTGATAGGACTGGCCTTTAATGTAGAAGACTAACATTATTTATAATGAATTAATAATAACATTAATTAAGGGAGACAGAAGAAGAATTGATGCTTTTGAATTATGGTTCTGGAGACTAATACTAAATATACAATGGACTGCCAAAAGAACCAACAGATCCTTCCTAGAAGAAGTACAACCAGAATGCTCCTTGGAAGCTAGGGTGTCTAGACTGTGTCTGATGTATTTTGGACACGTAGTGAGGTGAGACCAATCTTTTGAGAAGGATATCATGTTTAGGAGAGTGGCAGGCCAATGGAAAAAAAGGAAGAAACTCAACTAGATGGATTGACACAGTGTCTGTAAAAATGGCCTTAAACATAAGATTGTGTGCCTGGCACAGAACTGGGGAGTGTTTTATCTGTTGTACATAGGGTCACTGTGAGTCAGACCTGAATTGGCAGTGCCTAACAACAACAGCAACACAGGAAGATGATTCTTTGTCTAACCTTACATATACACATGTATACTGCAAGAGTACAACAGCAGACGGTGGTATTACTGTTTATGCTGATGTGAATTTTCTTCTTTTTGTTACACCTGGAAGGGTTAGTAGAGAAGAAACCTAGGAATGTAGGTACAGGAAAACTTTATAAAAATTAGCACGCTTGGATCATATCACATTTCTTTTTACTCCAACTCCCTCTACTTCGTACTATCCTTACCATCAGTAGCAGTTGGACTAGTCATAGGCATTTGAATATTTCTGGGATATGGGAAAGAGACAGAGGACCCATCCAAAGCCAATATGTTGTGACAATAATTTTGTTGAAGCTTCAGAGCTGTTCATTTTCAGAAGGACCTTCTATAACTCTGTCTAATTCTGCATTCAAAATTTTACATTTTATTTTTTCATCAAAGAGGGAGGAACATTTCTGGAAGTTGTATCAAATGAGCTAGTTAGAATTTAACTACAGACTGGGCTCAGTAGCACAAGCCTATAATCTCAGAGACTAGGGAGGCAGAGGCAACCTGTGCAACTTGGCAAGACCTTGTCTCAAATACTAAAAATGGGGCTGATTGTGCAGCTCAGTGGTAGAGCACTTGCTTGATATATGCAATGCCCTTGATTCAAGCCCCCAATATTACAAACACAAACACACATACACACAAAAAGAACTTAACTATACATGGAAGTGATTTCAAAATAAATAAATATGTTGTATATATGAATAAATTCAAGTTAAATTAACCTTCTGACATTATATACTTATAGATTCTTTTTCTGTCTTCCCCCAGAATGTAATTTTTGAGAGAGTAAGGACTTTGCCTTTTTTATGGCTATAGTGCAGCTCCAAGAAGGGTGCTTGGCCTGCAGCTGTACTGCCCTGGCATCCAATCCCATCAGATCTTGGAAGCTAAGCAAGGTCAGCCCTGGTTAGTAATTGGATGAGAGAATACCTGGGAATACCAGGTGCTATAGGCTTGGGAGAAGGATCTGACAACCAGCTCTCAAAAAACAATTAGCTATTGAAAACCTTATGAACAGCAGAGAAACACTGACAATAATGCCACATGTGGCACAGTGTCAAGTAGTTTTTTGTCTGTTGTAAATACATAGGTTCACTATGAGTAGGACCTCACACAATGGCACCTAATAATAACAAATTATTTTTTATGAAAAAGTGAATGGACATGAATTGGAAGATTGATAGGTAAAGCAACCTGAAAGAGTTAGAATTGTCCTGACCTGCAGAACTCAGTAGAAATAAGATTATGTTAGCATATATAATGAATGTCTCATTTAGAGGGGATTGGTTTATCATGAATGCTAAAAATCTGGAAAATGTTTTTTCAATTATTTCTAAGATTGATGTAAGACTTGGCCTATTTTAGAGCTAAAGAGGATGTGTTGTAGTTTTTAGTACAAGGCTAGTGTAGTCTTGAAGACTTATTACATATTCTCAGCCTAGCATTATTAAACTTTCAGTCCTCTTAACTTCTTGATTCAATATCTAACAGGAAACTTGTATATTCTCATATAGGACATCTGTTACAGAAATGACATGCTGCTTCTATCCAGCTTTCTGACAGAGACTTCACATAGCAAATTGAATCAGGGATATTTAATTATGATTTGTTCTCTCTTACATAGTTTGGCCACAGGAAAAATTATATCCATAAGTACTTTAATTCCAGTTGAAATGACAGTAATATCTCCTTGCAAGTTAATAAATTGACATTCCAGTTACTTTTCCATATTCTGTGGATAGATGTTTCTAGGACCTCATAAAAGCACAAGGCAGAGGTGGCTTCTTCCTGGTAGCTTTGCTTTTACCATTATTTCCAGTTTGGTTGATTCCCCCTGAGAAAATCATAACATTCATTTCCTCTTGAGCAAAGTGTGAAGCAGTTACATCTACATTATCTAACATAAACATCACAAATAATATTACCTCACTTTTATAGATGGAGGAAAAGTCAGTAACATATGTTAATGTCCTCCAAGTCAAAGGACCAGTAAATACTATGGTCATCCATTCTTCCAATTTGTTGACCATCTTCTATGAACCAGACTCTGACCTTGATTTTTAGAACACTTCAATTACTAATACATTTACATTCCATATAAAAAAGACAAGGGTAATTATGTACTAAGTAAAAAGGTAACCTGTAATATTGAAAAGCAAATAAAAGACAATGAGTGTAATAAGCAGTTCTGGTGATGCTCAGTGTAACACTGAATAAAAAGAAGTATATGAAGCCTGAAGCGAAGAAGTAATGTGGTTAGCTCTGTGAACCTCTGAGGAAATGGTATTCCAGGAAAGAAAAATGAAATGCAAAGATGCCAAGACAAGAAATCATCTGGTATGTTCCAGGAGCAATAAAGTTAATGAGGTTAAAATCAAATGAATGAGGGGAAATAGCAAAAAATAAAGTCAGATAGGCTAAATGTGTCATCCTTGAAGAATTTTTCTTTATCTATTTACTTACTTATTTTTAGAAAGATGGAGGACTGAACTCAGGGATCATTCTAGGCAAGCACTCTACCACTGAGCTATATCCCCATCCCTTCTTGAAGACATATAGACCTTTATCAGTATGTTAGCTTTCATCATGAGTGAAATGAGGAGCTACTGTAGGGTTGTGACCAAAGTGACATAGTCTACCTCAGTTTGTAAAATATCACTCTATCTGCTGTGATGAAAGTAGATTAGGTAATTGGGCAAGAGTAGAATCAGGAAGACCTTTTAAGAGCTAGGTAGTAATCCCAGTTTGAGATATTGTTGACTAATAATAAGATGGTAGCATTAGAAGTAGTGAGAAATAGATAGATTCTAGACATATTTGAGTGTAGAGTCAACAGAATTCCTTGAAGGTATTTTGTCTACCAGGTGAGATGCATTAAGGAATAATCAGAGGTTTTAGATATGAACACCTAGAAGGATGGGATTACCACAGAGATGGAAGAGAAATACATGGAAAAATGATTGTGAAAAGAACTACAAGTCAGTTTGGGTTAGAGTAATTTAGTGATGTCAATTAAATATGCAAGTGGAGAAATGGGGTTAGAGGTGAGGGATATTTCATACAGAAGCATAGAAATCAGGAGAGAAATATGAGATGGCAAAATAAAAGCCAGGCTGAGTAAGAAGAGCTATTATAGAAGTTAAGTCAAAAGAAAGTGCCATCCTGTGCCAAGACAAAAAAAAAAAAAAAAGATGAAATTCAAGAATGGTAGATTGTGTCTAATGCTACTGGTGGTCAAAACAGAGAGAATGAAAATAGACATTGGTTAGCCACTAAAGAGTCAAAGTGACCAAGATAAAAGTAATTTCAGTGGAATAATGGGATTAAAACCTGGCTGAAGATAATTGAAGAACGTAGAAGGGGAATTAGAGTCTAGTATTGCAATCAACTCTTTTAGGAGTTTTGCAGCAAAGCAGTGGAGAAAAAGGAAAGACATTCACAAGTGAAGCAAGATCAAAAGAGGACCTTAGATTTGGTTTCTTTTTAAAATATTCAGGATGCATGAATAACAACGTGATTTTGTGATGGAAAATAATCCACACACAAAAAAAAATATTTACTGAAGCAAGATTCTTGAGTGGGAGTCTGGGATGGGTTCTACTCCATGCAAATGGCAATATAGTATTGACTTATATAAGAGGTTGGACAGCTAACATTTGGAAGGCCAAATGTGGGATGTAGTGTTGGGTGGCTCTAGAAGTAGCTTCTGGGCAATATTTTTTAGAAATTTATCTTCTAGTTGTTTCTAATTTGTAAGTAAAGTAGAAAGTAAGATCATCAGTGAAAGTGTGAAAATGAGAAGAGAAATTTCTAGTGTTAGGAAAGTAAGACAGTGAGTAGTCTATGACTGGAATGTGTTTGCCAGGCATCATTTAAATGCATTTGAGGCCCATCAAAAAACATTGAAAGAGACCAGATTGCATGGTCATGCTCAACTGCACCAACACAGTTATAGAAAAGACAAAAGCAAAAGTTGGGATTTAATCTTCATAGTGGTTATATTACTACAATAATGACAATAAATGACAGGGTAAATGGGACTAAAATTATGTGATCATAGAAATCTAACAGGTAAAATGGAAAACAAGGGTACCAATGTTATTTGTGCATTCTTTTATTCAATAAATGTTTTACTTATCTCTTATAAATTATTCACTATGATAGACTATGTGTTAAATTCAGAGAACAAAACAGACATGTCCCCTGTCACAATGGAGTATGCATGTCAACTGGGAAAAATAAACAACAAAACCTACTATTTTTAATTTGGAATTTGATAAACATTATTAAGAAAACAAGCTGTGTGATAGTGCATGGAATTAATCCCTATGTTACCTGTGTGCGTGTGTGTGTGTGTGTGTGTGTGTGTTCACATTTTGAGCAGTTAACTTAGGTAAAGTTCTCAAAGACCTTTCTGAAGAGATAATACGTAAACTGAGACCTAAAGGGTGGAATGGAACTTGCTAGGTAAAGAGTAAGAGAAGGTACTCAGGCTATAGGAAAGAATGTTAGCAAAACCCAAAGGCAGGGAAGAGGTTGCTCAGCATATTTAAGGTACTAAAGGGAGACCAGTGTGGATGGAGTATAGCAAGCAAGAGGTTGTTACAGAATGAGTCAGGGACCGGCATGAAGGCATAATTCAATTTCCAGTCCACTTGGTTTCACACTAATTAACTTTCTCTTTTATCCTATCATGTTCAGACATGGAAGAGCCATTAATAAATGTAATTCTTCAAGTTGCACTTAGAAGCCTTGATTTCCTTCAAGAATTATACTGTAGTACTTATTCTACCTGACAGTAATAGCCCCCCTTCTCCAGATCTGATTACTATGCCATCAGTACTGCTCTGTAAACCACAGCTCTATGACTTTCTTTATAGAATAATCATATGTATTAATCTGTGCAGCCCTAGCCCTGTGGCAACTGATCCCATCAGATCTCGGAAGCTAAGAAGAATCAGGCCTGGTTAGTACCTAGATGTGAGATCGCCTGGGAACACCAGGTGCTGTAGGCTTGAGAGAAGGACCCAGCAATCCACTCCCAAAAAACAATCAGCCATTTAAAACCCTATGAAGAGCAGAGAAGCACTAACAACAGTGTTTCATCTATTGTACGTAAGGTCGCTATTAGCCATGGACTTGAAGGCACCTAACAACAACAATACATAAATGGTATTTAGGAGCACTGTCCTTCGCTGGGAATTTACATTTTAACAGAGATTTTTCTAGAGACATAAGGAAGTGACTCTATTAGTATACATTTTAGATACTAAGCAGGTTGTCTTAGCGTGATTCAAACCACACCATTTCTTTAAATTCCATAGCTTAGGAAGTTTGTATTCCTCCAGAGACACTGAGAAATCTAAACTTAATGTGACAGATTTGTCCATACTGGTCTAATAACATTGATATTTCTTATACTCATGCATTGCACTGCACTAACAGTCACTGAGCATGCGGCTCTCTGGAGATGACCTGTTTATGTTGTTGATGTACTCTGTCACTTAATATAATTTCCCTTTTTTCAAGCTTCCCAAATCATTCAGGAAGACCACTGTACATACAGTATTTTATTCTTTTACTGTAGGGCTTGTTATACTTTCTAACAATTGCTCAACAAGAATATGAATCTTTCAGATAAGCATATTATGCAGTATTCAGAGCCTATAAGCAAAAGTGAGGTCTAAAACACTGAAAGAGGAAGAACATTTATAGTTGAGTCAATTACAAGAGTATGTGTAGCTTGAATATAGGATATGTGAGTATATCTGGAAACTTGTAGCTTCATGAATATCTGAACACTGTGAGAACCAAGTAAATATATGAGTGTGTGGAATAGCAAAGTTAAAACTGATTCCTTGGTTGTTAAAGCTGTTTTCTTTCTGCAAGAAAAACAACCCAAAGAAACAATTGAATAGGTCCTTAAGCTAGCTTAAGTAGGTTGTGTGCTGTATTAATATAATGGTCTCAGGTCATTTGAATGCAATGGGGAAGAAAAGGACAATTGGATTCCTGATAAAAAGATATGATCAGCTCTTAGTGATGATGAAATGAAACATGGCAAGGAAGATCAATGAAGAAAGAGTTCTTGTCTGGTTTTGTGTACCACTGACTCCTGTGCATGGAACATACATATTTGTGAAAAAATTAGTATTAAATATAGAAGAAGAAGCAGATGAGCAATGAGTAATTAGAGATATCAGAAGGAATAATAACTGACATTGGCATTTTTAATTTTTCAAGGAATTTTTCTTCATGTCAAGAAATCACCATTAATATACAGTCTACTTTAGACAGCAAAATAAGACATTGCTGCTTTAACCCTATAAAATAAAATGAGCATGATGTAACCTGATATAATCCAATCAGCTTCTATTTACATTATTGTTCTGTTTCCTTATTCCCACTTTACAAAACCCCATTTTCTGTTGTTGCACAATGAGAGGGTTCATTCTGTCTTGTAGAAGGGTGGCCACCCTAATCCATGAATGGACGGTTAGTAAATGTCAATTAGATCTATAAATAAGTTGTTGTGATTTTTATCTTTTGACAAAACATACTCCCTACTCTTCAGGCCACAAGAAATGTACCCAGTGTCATTCTCCAGCACCTTGGGCTTTCCTATTTCATGAATTCATTGGACAATTTCACTTGTTTCTTTATCTTTCTCACCTGTCTGAAAGTGCTTTGAAGGCACAGTGTTTGATGTCTACATATGCCATGTTTTACATGATGTCTGCTACATAATAGATAAATACAGTGGGAGATAATCACTAATTACATACATGGTTTACTCCAAGTTAAGATACCCTTTAACTATAAGGAAAATCCTATAAATCCTGCAGCACTCAGAATTTCCATTCATTACCAAAATCTTATTCAGCGTAAGCTAGTTAGGTTTATATCTTGGTTCCTTTTGCAATGTCAAGTGAGGTGTCCTGGGTTCCAAAGATCTTGTGTTTACCTTCATGTGATTACCAATAATCACAAACAAAACAGTTTTCAAATTATGAAGGTATCATTAAATAATTTGTCCTAAAATGAACAGTCTAAAAATGGAACTTGCTATTTGTATTTATTTTCTTGGTTTTAAGGAAAGACACTCATCTGCTATTGTGGAAAAGAATTAACAATTTGATTTTGTTTATATTCAATTAGAAGTGTTTACAATAAGACTTTTAACATCAAGCAAGTTATGCTGAAATGGAAATGGTATACTATAACGAACAATCATTGGTCATTTTCTCAAAGGTCATCAGAAAGTCCAAACCTCTCTGAAAAATCTCCTCAAAGGAGGATTTCTGATTTCTAGAATGGCTGGTAGGAGTGTTTTGGCTTTTTAAAAATACATAACAAGTTGTGATCCTAGTCCATAGTGAATACAACTTAGAAGTGGGGCAATAAATTGCCTCTTTATCCTTTTAAAACCCTTTCAAGGCAGCACTGTGTGGTATCCTTCTAGTAATAACTGATTTAAAAGATATTGTAAATAGCTAGGTATTTGTCTTAACTTCTCTTCCTCAATTAAAAATTTATTGAGGGATTTAAATGAACTATTTTAATCTATTATTTCTAGAGTACAAACAGATTGTATTGAATATAGTAGGCCTTTAAGTTTTTGCCATGTGAATGACCTACAATGATCATCCCTATTAATTTATTAGATAAATATGTTGTTATTGTTGTTATTAGGTGCCATCAAGTCAGTGTCTGACTCATAGTGACTCTATGTACAACAGGTGAAACAGTATTGTTGGTGTTTCTCTGCTATTCATAGAATCTTTATATAGCTAATTGTTTCTTGGGAGTAGGTTGCCAAGTCCTTCTCCCAAGCCTACAGCATCTGGTATTCCCAAGCAGTCTCCCATTCAAGTACTAACCAGGCCCGACCCTGCTTAGTTTCTGAGATGTGACTGGATAAGATGCCAAGGTGCTATGGCTGCAGGCTAGGCAAATATATGTTGTGTTTTATTGGTATGAAAGGCCCTTGGCCAAAGTGTTATGTCTTGTTAGTTCCATAGAAATTTCACCTTGGAAAAATTAAGGTATATTAACACAATGCTTAATAGATGTTCTATTTTATAGATTAAATTAAAACTTGAATTTCCCATGTTCAGCACTATTACAAGAATTTAATTTAATTTTTGCAAGAAATCTTCTCTCATTTGTGAAATAGAATCAATACACTTAAATATCTATTCCACAGTATCTTCTGTGGATTTGCAGAAGTCAGAATCATTTGTTACTGACTGTGAATCTGTTGCCAGTAAATAATGAGAATAATTATTGTTTTGGGAAGAACGTTGGTACCAAATAATACCCCTAATCTTGTTATAAAGAAAATCTATGATTATAGGTTTGATAAAGATCTGAAAAAACATCCTAAACTGAATATGAGGGAGAAAATGAAACATATAAATTCCTATTTCAAAGAAGCATAGTCAAAAATCTCAGTCAATAGGATGATAAATATCTACATTGTTGTTGTTGTTGTTAGGTGCCGTCGAGTCGGTATCCAACTCATAGTGACCCTCTTTTCAACAGGGGAAACACTATTGTCAGTGCTTCTCTGCTGTTCATAGGGTTTTCAATGGCAGATTGATTTTTGGGAGGGGGTTGCCAGGTCCTTCTCCCAAAATATCTACATGAGGACAGAAAATATTTATTTACTAACAACAAAACCTCATTTTTAAATAAATATCCTTGATAGGTATTATTCTTCTCTAATCATTAAGATATTCAAACAATATTAACATGAATTTCCTATTGAGGGGCCATTAAGTCAACCAAATTCAGTTCTAGCTACACAGTTAGAACAAATGAAAAGTAAGTTATTTGAAAATTTCAACTTCCTCAAGCAGGATACTAATGGAAAATTATTAACAAATATTCCCACTAGAGAAGCTAAGGAATGAGATGATGGGAAAATCAAATTGAAAGTAATAAACTACTGTTTCCATTTTCAAACATCTTCTTTTAAAGCTATTTTATTTATAGCCTGATGAAAGTATGATTGCAGCTATCTGTTAATATTGAATGCCCAGTTAGCTTTATCAAAAGTGATGAATGTGCCTCATAGATATCTAAAGGAGTCATCAACACATACTCCTCATTTCTTCCTTTTGGAGGGGCTACTTATGATTAATTTATATCCACTGGCCTATTCAAGCTATTTTTTATACATGATCAGCTGGTGGGCAAGAAATAAATTTTGAGACAATACATATAAAACTTAACAATGCTGAAAAATAATGAAAACAGAGTATACTTGTGATTTTATATACTACATAGTATATTTTTGAATTTTCCAACAAGATGCAACATTCAGAGCTTCTGTCTAGAGATTTTCCCTCTTCTCTAACTTATAGTAGAAGATACAAACATACTAATATTAAAGAAACAATATATTTAGAAAATAGGAAATCTATCAGTGAAGTGTTGTGCCTAGCCACTTCTAAAACTTTACAAAATGATTATTTTCAGACACAAACCTCAAGTTCTTGGGGAAGTCCTTCCTGATTAACAATATACCAATTGACTACACTTAAATCTTGCTAATTCAGTTCATCTAATTAGGATAATTTAATGAATTATTGCATTTTGTTTATTTCAGCAATAGAATTCAACCAAATATTCTGTAGAATTTTCTGGAAGAAATTCTGGAAGAAATACAGATTCATTATATACAGGATAATATTTTATATATCAAGTAATAACTTGAATCAAAATTTGTTGATAAGTAGATAGAAACTAGAGGATCTTACCCAGGAGAAGGTAGGACAAGAGTTCCTTAAACTTAGAGAATTAATGAGGTAAGAGATGGGTAATAGTTAAAGGAGTTCTCTGTCCAGATAAGTAGCCAGCCATGAGGGACCCTGCAGCTACATGCTTCCCTTTCTGAAATAATGTTCAGTGTGGTTTGAATACCAATGTGTTTCTAGACAAAGAATACTATAGTGGACTCTGATTAAAATTTTCAAACAATATATCATATACATAAATTTACAATATGTAAGCTGCCACAATAAGAGTCAAGAGAAAATATTTATTCTTATTTATTGCCATGTACTCTGGTACCATTTTAAAAATAGTTTTTTGACTGAGTAAAACAATTTAACAGATATCTTTCCTGCTTTCAAAGAGGAGAAAACATTATTCCCAATGTGGTAATTCTGCACTTGTATTATGACAGAAAGAAAATTGCATAGAAGTGATTAAGCATGTCTGGAGTTTTAGCTCCAACAGTATTTTGATTTTTGGGGTCTGTTTCCTCATCTTACAAAAATAATACATGTATAATAATATCAGTTATATTAGCCCAAGGACAGTTTTTCAAATTAGTTTTTCTAATAGTGTATATCTGTTAGTGGATCCTGCTTTCAATGTAATAGATTCCAACAATCATTTATTAGAATAAATAGAGCAGAATGAAAAATACCAGAGTACATGACAAGAGGTAAGGACAAGTATTGTTTCTTGACTCTTACTGTGATAATTTCATATTATATATTTATGTGTATGTGTTCTCAGTGATAGTGTAAATTATATTTTATTCTCCATCAATATCAACAATATTTGTAAGTCATTTGCTTACAGTATATTTATTTGAGCTAAAGGTGAAAAGAGATTTTTACTCACCTATAGTGGGGTCATGATAATCTGGGAACTGATGGCTAATAAACTGCATTGTCATTGCTGAAAAAAAGAAACACACAAATTTACTCTAATAAGAAATCATCAATTCATCAAAAAGTTGTTCATGAACATAGTTCACCAATCTTTAATAGGTTCTAGTAAGTAACATATTTGTGTGACAATTTAATTATAAAACATGAGCCCAAAAATGATAGCAACAAGACATCATTCTAGAGGGGGAGAAGTGGTAAATCATGCCAGCTACTTCTCTAGAATAAATTTGCACAAATTTTAGGTATTTTTCAACTAAAATTATACTGGAGTAAAAATAAAGAAGCTCAGGTTATAATGAGAATATAAATCAGCTCTAGGCTCCCTCTTGCATTGCTCTGGTTAAAGTGTTAGTGATCACAAGGGAGATCTTTCCAATAAAGGATCTGTGTATTCTGTGGGACTTAAATTTCTCATCTTAAAAGTAAGGATAATCTCTGAGGTTTTAGCTACAAAGGTTTTTGAGTATGATATTTTTACCATAACTAACTTTTTGCACTTAAAAATATTTGTCATTTTTTGTCTAATCCGTGTTATTTTCTACTTTTTCATTACTTTTTACCATGAATCCAAATTCTCCATATTCTTTCCAATCTTTAAAATTGTAAAACCTTTGCAATGTTTCTATTTTTGAGAATTTCTTCATGTAAATTTCCATTATTAGGATACAAGAACTCTGAAGTAAAACAAGAAACTTACAAAAATTAGTATACAATAGTTCTCCCATTTCTCTCCTTTTTTTTTCTTTTTTCCTTCATGAATGTATGTTAACAAAGACTCTCTACCCTATCCTTGCATCCTTTCAGGTCCTGCAAAGCTGCATACTTCAGTTGTAGCAATATTTCTACTAAGCCAATTTGTAGGGAATCATGTCTGGTCACCCTGTCCCACCTTCATCA
Organism: Pedetes capensis; assembly: GCA_007922755.1. NCBI lineage: Eukaryota > Metazoa > Chordata > Mammalia > Rodentia > Pedetidae > Pedetes > Pedetes capensis. The sequence continues at coordinate 99,494 of VMDO01001020.1, forward strand.
AGAATCCTGTTAAGTTGACTTAGCAAGAAACCTTCTATCCTTGATGTCTCTTCTCAGTAAATTTCCCATGCTCTAATGCAACCCATCCTCCCTCTTCTATTCCACCCCTGCACCTTACCCATAAATCCCCAAAAGTCTTTGCTATGCACAAAATTCAGCCCACTTCTATATTGAAATCTCTTTTCCTCTATTATAATAGTTCCTAAATTAAAATTATCTTTACTGCCCTGAGTAGTTTCCAGTTTTGGATCTCTTGAATAGTATGTTCACACTTCTGCAAATGTTCAGAGCAGGGAGGATTCAGTTAAATTCAAAACAGATGTAAAAGCCATTTGTCTAACCCTGCTGAAAAATGCAAAGAAATGAAAGTTGACCCAATGGAAAAGAATTTCTATTTACACTTTAAGAGTTGTTTTTCTCTTGCCTTTGCACTGACAAAGGATATCTCTATATCAAAGTGTTACTCACCTTGACAACTTTGGAAAAAATTTGAAATTCAAATCAATATTCTTTACAGATAGCCTCAGGAGTTAGAATATTTCAGGAAAACAAGCTGAAAGCAGCATGTTTATTAAGTGGATATCAAGAAGCATTGGAAGTTATTTTCCTCCTGAGCTTTACAATGACAGTTGCATCTCTCTCTTTGTCACTTGTTAGGTTTTGCCCAATTAGAATAGAGGCCTGGCTGCATATTGAGCAATTATCTTGCTCAGTCAGTCAGCTCAACTTCAATTATAGCTTAGGTTCTATAAATTTAAAACTAAAATGAGGATGCTCTCACTCTACATCACTCAAAATAAAGATATACACAATTGTTCACTAATATGACTAATAACTTCAACCTTTATGATAGGCAATTATTGAGGCTAAAATCTTCAATATGTCTTTGGGTCCTGCCCCTCTCATATCCTCCATACAACTAACCTGAATTTTCAATTTTATCTGTAAAATTTCCTTCAAATATCTTGATTTCTTCTAATATTACCCTAGTTCAAAAACTTCTTCTAAAATCTCTATTGCATTAAACTCCAAAATATTTTCTCTGTAAATATTTTCTTTTCATTCTATTAGAAATTTCACCATGGCACCAGAATATTCATTAGAAAATTATGTCAATCACATGTCAGCAACTATTTGGGATAAAGATCATAATCTTTAACTTGACATGCTAGCATACATTGTCTTTAACAACCATGGTCATCTTACCTTTCAGTTTGAATTTATACCACTAACCAAATAGCTACTTTTGTTTTCAGACTTACTAATGTACTTTCCATCCATGAGCAAATCTTTATCCAACAGTTTAGAATGGAGTTTACCTTCTTCATTTAGCTGTCATATTAGACAATCTCATTCCTCAACCAATGTTTAATGAGATGCCTCATCCTTTTTGCACCTAGACCTCAGCATTTAGACTACCGTGTTCATCTTTTTAATAATCTAGTTTTTGCAAGAATCCCCTGCCTTTTATATCTGGTTATCCACCCTCAATATCTGTGGAACATTTAACTATGTGAAATAAGTGCATACAAAACATCCATCACAATCTCAAAACAATCTATGGCAGACCTTGAAAATGTTCTAAATTTGTTGGTTTAGCAGATTTTCTAAAGTATACAGAAAGTTGTCTGGTTTTGATTTTTCAAAAATTGTTTTACATATTATCTCCCCAAAAGGATATGGCTCTTAAGTGTCTCATAAGGCATCCACTTTGTAAAACACTAAAGACACTT
>VMDO01001020.1:101326-236405 GCA_007922755.1 Pedetes capensis
ACAAAAAGCAAAATGTCGCTTAGCCTTCACAATATCTTCCCAAATGTATGACCATTAACTTAGTCCATAATTATACTCAATACTTACTAATGTGTATTAGTAGCTTCTATGACCATCACTAGTTATATCCTCTTTTTAATTCTATTTGATCTTTTGCTTTACTATGTGCTTAAATTGGCTTACAATTTATCTATTTCATTAGTCTTTGTTATAATTTTGATTTCATAATTACTATTTTTATTACATCCATTGATTTTCATTTCCTTCCCGTTTTTGTCTTTACTGTTCTATGTATGCTTCTCTTTGTTTGCTTTTTTATTAACTTGGGTCTATTTTATTCTTTACATCTTTCTTAGTGATTTTTGTTAATATAATTGTCCTCTTTTCTCTGCTTTAAATGCACTTAATGTATTCTAACATTATTTTTCAGAAAATGTTTTTGATTTCTCTCTGTATGTTCTCATTAATGTAAGAGTTGACAAATACAAATCTTTTTCAGGTTGTAACTGCCAAGCGACATTTTGCTTTTTGTTTTATTAATTGTTTGTTAGTTTTTTACCATAGAGTTGTACTCTCAGCCTCATTTTTATTTTTTATCTCAAGACATGGTCTTATTAAATTATGGAGGTTTTCTCTGGCCTCAAACTTGTGATCCTCCTGCCTCCATCTGCAGAATTCCTTGGATTACAGACATGCACCATCATGCCTGATATTTTCGTTTAACTTCTATAACTATGTTTCATTTCTACCACTTTTTCTCTGACTCTTTTGACTTTTAAATTACCAGTCACTTATTCACTCCTTTTTTCCTACCTTAAGTAATTCTGACTTGATTTTCATCCCAAAATATTTCCCATTGACATCTTCTAATTGTTAATGCTGAGGTGATGTTTTATTTTCTTTAGATTTCTTTCCTCTCAGTACATTTCTACCTTTATAAGTTAGTTTTTTGTTCTCCAATTTTGAATTTCTAATTCATTTTATCTCCATGTGATTATTTGAATTTAAGTTCATTTTATCTCCATGTGATTATTTGAAGATATTTAATTTAGTTAAAATTCTTGTATTACATTTTGTTGCCATGTTGGATCTTGGAAGAAAATTTTTATTGACTTAAAATTGCTGATCCACAAATTTTTGTTTTATTCTTACAAACATTTTGCATCAAATTTCCTTGATTTTTTCCCCTTTATTCCTAGGTACTAAGTCACCACAGTTATTAGATTGAGAGTTCTTCTGTTAGACAAGGACATTTTTTTTTAAATTACTTGATATTGGGAGGTAGTGGTATTGTTAGGTGCCCTGGAGTTGGGTCCAACTCATAGCGACCCTCATAGCATTTTCAATGGCTGATTTTTTTTGAGATTGCTTCAGGATGGATTGCCAAGTCCTTCTCCCACTTTTGCAGAGCTGGGGATAGAAGCCTAGTCCTCAGAGTGTGCCGAGGAGCACTCTACCAATGAAAAGTGTTGATATTTCTTGTTTCTTTTTCTTTTCAACAAGATCTTTAATTTTGTTCACTGTCTTCTTACTTTTTCCTTCAATGTCACATCTCTGAGGTGAACCACCATTATCTATTTAACTCCGTCTCCCTCAGAACCAGATGGTCACTTCTGCTTCTGCTCATTGGTGAGCATTTTATCACTACTGTGAAACATAAAATTCTAGTATTTTGGCAGTTAGTATTGTATTTTTTTTCTGAGGATGATTTTACCTATACTTTATGTCAGTACTTTATTTTCCTCTCTTCATTCCCTTTTGCTCAGAGATTTTGTCTTCCCTCTCAATTCTCCATAACAACAGACATGAAATAGCTGCAAAGTCTATATTGAAATGTAATTTCTCTACATAGAGGTGATTTGACATTCATGATGCAGATTATATGTGTTCTTATAGGCACTGTTAGCTGGTATTTTGGTTTGAAGATGGGATGTATGGAGAAATTCAGGTTCAGGAGGGTTTGAACTATTCAACTAGAAAACTAGAAATTCATGTGTGTAAGAACAAAAAATTGTAAGAAAGTCTATGACTCAATCATAATTTGGTCAAGACTACTGTGAATAAAGAAAATTATGCTGTCCATTTGAAAATCTAAAAACTTCAGCCCTGTGACATTTGTTTAATATCTAGTATGTGCTAAAAATTGGACATAGAAAATTAGTAGGTGAAATCTTTCAAATGTGTTGAGCCCAAAATGTATTTTAAATCTTCTGAATTAGAAAATTAAGGCACACTCATTTGTGAGTGTGTGGTGGAGAGAGGTTGATAGAGATAGATGCCTTAACATAAGTGGAGTATATCTGAAAACTAGATTCCAACTTTTTCTGAAAAGGATTTTGTTAATGAAGGATGCAAATGTCTGAAAAATATCTCAGTGACTTTATTAAAATTCTTTATGTTTAACTCATGTTAACATACAGCATAAAGAAGGCAAGGAAATGGGAGCTTTACTCCATGTCATCTTCAAGGGGTCCAGGACCCTGTCATCAAATGGGGCTCCCACCCCTCTGGTCTCTCAGGTCTCCACTGAAACTTTTTACAAAAAAAAAAAAAAAAGGAAAGGAAAGGAAAGTGAAGAGAGAGTATTCATGGAAGATCATATGAGAGAATTTTTAGGTAGAAGTTCTATAAATATTATATATTACTATACCCACATTCCATTCTCAGAACTAAGTTACTTGGTTTCCCCTAACTTCTATGAGGCTAAGATGTATGTCAGGAGGAAAAAGAAATGGGTTTGGTAAACACACAGCAAGCTCTAGCATTATGTGGGAAAGGAATACTCACAGAAAAATATGAAAATTATAGGTAAAGGAAAATTAAAATGTTACACTTCCCCCCAAAAAAAGCATTCTCTGAAAAACTCACTAATGTCTTAATTTAGCTCTGCAGTTTACTAGCTTCTATAGAGAATCCTTCTGAGTATCCTAAATGAAGCATCTTTTAATTTTTAACACGTCAAGAAACTGCACCTATTTAAATTTTTATGGATTGTGACAGTCTGTGTATAATTTGATAGCTTTTAAAAATTAATTCTCTAGATGGAGTATATCTGTAATGCTGAGTAAAATATTTTTTCAGGTCAACTGTATAGTGATTGTGAAAAGCATGGAAAAGGAAATAGTGATAGTAGATATGTACTATTCACTGCTCATAAATGCTTCCCCTTGTGACAGTTTCTCTTTTACTGGCTTTCTGGATACAAAATATAGATGTGTGGGTGTGGAGAAAAAAATTGATCAGAAAGCTGAATAATCACTGTAATCTAAGTAAAAATAATTAAAGATGAAAATAAAGAATATTTGGCAGATTTAAATAGTCCGTGTCTTTTGATTTCTAAAATTATGAGAGCTAGTGGATGACCCTTGTATTGGAAGCAAGAATACTTCCTCCACTGCAAATATGAACATTTACTAGAAGTTAAGCTATAGAAATCATTAGGAATTACCTGTCAGTTTTCATATCAAAATGTTGATATTAATATTGTGGTGGTGGTGGTTAGGTGCCATGGAGTCGGGTCCAACTCATAGCGACCTTCCTAGAGTTTTCAATGGCTCATTGTTTCTAGATTATTTTCAGGAATGTATTGCTACACCCTTCTCCCATTTTTGTCGTGCTGGGGATTGAATCTGGGTCATCAGAAAGGACTCTACCAACTGAGCTAAAACCCTAGCCCTTCATTAACATATATTATATAAATATACTTCCCAAGCTTTATAGAATACTTATTAAGTACATACAATAAATAATGACCAAAGCATCTTAAATACCATACAACAGCAGTAATAAGAGATTAAAAACTATCATTTTTAAAAGTAAAACCATTTTGCTTAGATTCTCCTTATTTATGCATATTTTTAATTTAAATTTCCATTTTTTACTCAGGTATTTCTATAATTTGCTATTGAATTTTAAAGTTAAATTTAAATCAACCACTTCTTGTGTTGCATAATTTAGTATTAAATCATCAAATTTACCTGTCTGAAAAAAATCTGACAATGTTATATATCGTCTCCTCCTTGGAATGTGAATGATATTTGGCCACAGGCAGAGACTGTCAGTTACAAAAAAGGAAAATTATGGAAAGAAAGTTTTTTGTACACAATAAAAAACAACCTGATTTAAATACTGCATAAAAACACACCACTCATTACTATTTCTCCTACCAACACCCACCCCTCAAAAAGGATTAGAATTTAATTACTTATGAAAAGCATGAAAGTGAACCACTTTGGATAAAAATAAAATCTAATAACACAGAGACAGAAAATGAAAGAATCACTGCTTTTCCTTTGAGAAAAGATAAACTGTTAGTGCAATAGGAAAGATGAGATTGAGAGACTAGTCACTAAAGTTTAGTTCAAATCCTCTCTCTCTCTCTCTCTCTCTCTCTCTCTCTCTTTCTCTCTGTCTCAGACTTTGGAAAAATTGTTTAAACTCTCCATTTTGATTTATCTGCAAAATGAAACACAGGAGGGAAGATAATGTAAAACTGTCTCCCTACTAAGCATTCTGTGACACTTCTTTCTTTTTCATCTTGTCATTATCATCATTTATTTCTCATTCATATAGGATCTGGTTTTCATCTCTCTTTTACTTCAATACTTTATGAAGCCATTCTGATACCAGCTATCTTGAGATGCTCCTTCCCAAAGAAACGCCTTAGTTTGTGCCATTCCAAATGCTTGGAGTGCTTTCTTCACCCCTATACCTGCATGGCTTGCTCTGTTATACTTTCAGATTATTACTTACATATGGCCTTCTTTAGGAGGCATTCTCACATTGTTGAATTTCAATCAAAACACATTTCTCCTCACTGGAATGCCTATCTACCCTCATTGGCATTCATTAATTTGTCCATCCATTTATTTAATCTAAAATATTTTCCATGTACCAGACACCTTAGGTGCTTAGACCACAACAATGAACAAAATGGGAAAAGGCCTGTGCCTTCTAGGGCCTTATGTGCTAGAAAAGGTTGGGGAGATGGGGAGGGAAATAAGCAATGAAATTTCATATGTTTGCATACACAGTATGCATTTAGATGGAATAATATTACAGAGAAATGTCTATAGGGTCATTCTTAAAATATAAAATATGATAAGATGAAATTCTGTGGCAGGAACTGAATGGATACACTGTTTCCAAATGGTACAGGAAAATTACAGAACTTCATATAGTTTTTAAAAAGGTCAATAAGAGGTATTGAATTGGTATGTCTTTTATGCCCCAATTTATTTGTTTATAAGAAATTATGGCATTTCAATTTATGTCACTTAAAATAATGTAAATTTAGGATGAAAATGTTAGTTATCAGCTTAAAAGCACAAAAAAATCAGATAATCTTAGAAATGCCTTGAGGGAGCATTTTAACAATAATGTTTCAAGAGCAGTGCATTAACCCTTACCTGGTATCATGTTTTGGGGGTCATATATGACCCCATGGGGCTAGGATTTAGCTCAGTTGGTAAAGTTCTGCACTGCAGTCTCTGAGGTCCCGAGTTCAATTCCCAGCACTGCAAAAATGGGAGAAGGACCTGGCAATCCACTCCCAAAGGCAATCCCGAAACAGTCTGGCATTGAAAACCTTATGAGGGTCACTATGAGTCGGATACCGACTCAACGGCACCTACCAACAACCAACCAACAACATATGACCCCATAACTCACATACCTACTCTTAGGTAAATACTGTAGTTTCCCATGTACAGCACCCATGTGGGAGTCTATTTTGACTCTGCAATAATAGTAAAGGATTAACTTGGTCAGGATTGGAAAGATATCAAGCAATCAAACTTGTTGGATCATAGGAGTCCAAAGCCAGATTCTTTCCATTGTACTAATTAGTTCCTGTAAATTTCTTTCCCTTAACTGAAAATTTATGTTCAATTATAAGTGAACCAAATATGTCTGCTGAATAATAACATGTAGGTATACTAAATGGTTACTTATGAATGATAAACAAATACATCAGAAATTATCTCTTGGATTCAAAAATCAACCTAAAAATGGTTACAGTCGTCTTTTACTTTTCCATCAGTGCTTACATTTATAAGTATTTTCTAAAATGTATTGAGAGTCAAAAATATCATGAGAAGCCAGAGGCTGGGATGTTTCCCAATGAAGGCATGCTCAAAGGAAGAAGCAGTGAGGTACAGGGGTAGCCACCAGCTAAACACCTTGAATAAGAATGAGATGGCTGCTTACCTGGGATACTTTGAAACAGATGTCATTAAATCTTTGTAAAGTCAGTAAGTATTGAAGGACTTAGAATAGTGGGCAAAATAAGGTCTTCATGGAAGTGTCTTTTATTTTTGGTCTTTGTTTGTTTGTTTTGATTTTTCCTTAATTCTTTCAGCTATTATTACTGAAAAAAGTTGAACTCTGTAGTATACTAAAAAGAATGCTGAATTAAAAATTGTGTGACAAGAATCCTAATCCTTCTCTAGTGCCTCTTTTCTTTTCTCTAATTAATGAATTTATAACCTGAAAGGAGTTCTCTTCTGTTTTCTCTAGGAACATTGTATGTTCTAAATTTCTATGAAATTAACAGTTATGAATGTCATAGATATTAGGTTGAATGAAAGATGCTAGTCACAAAAGTATACATTACAATTCCAATTACATTGAGTTAAAAAATGAGAAAAATCATGTTATGGAATCAGCCTTGGTATCCAGCAATGGATGAATAGGTTAAAAAAATGTAGCGTGTATAAGCAATGGAGTATTATTCAGCCATAAAGAAGAATGAAATTCTGTCATTTGTAGCAAAATGAATGAAACTAGAGTATATTATCCTAAATGAAATAATCCAGACATAGAAAGACAAGTACTACATGTTTTCTCTCACATGTAGAAACTAAAAAACATCAACCTAAAAGTAGAATAGTGATTACTAGAGATTGAGGAAGACGTGGGAGGAGAGTAGAAGAGAGAAAGAATTTGATGAGTGCACACTGTATGAATGAATAGAAATATCACACCAAATGCCATTAATATGTATAATTAATACATGCAAATAAAAAATTAGAAAAAAACAAAAACAAAAAATTTAGAAAGGGGTATGCAGTACTAGTGATTTGGTACCTTCTAAATCCAAAGCTTGCTGAAAATGAGGAGAATTTAAAACAGTTACTGATGAAGACCAAAGACCATAGCCTTCAGTATGGATTGGGACTGAACATCAACAAAACAAAAATCCCTACAATTGGGTCAGTATGTAACTCACAATAAATGGTGAAAAGATTGTGTGACAAGAATCCTAATCCTTCTCTACTGCCTCTTTTCTTTTCTCTAATTTATGAATTTTTAACCTGAAAGGAGTTCTCTTCTGTTTTCTCTAGGAACATTGTATATTCTAAATTTCTATGAAATTAACAGTTATGAATGTCATCGATATTAGGTTGAATGAAAGATGCTAGTCACAAGAATACACACTACAATGATTTTGCTTTGCTTGGCTCTATAATCAATGCTTGTGGAAGCAGCAGTCAAGAAATCAAAAGATGCTTTGTATTGGGTAAAGCTCTGGCAAAAGATCTCTTTAGAGTATTGAAAAATAAACATAGTACATTGAAGACAAAGGTGCGCCGGACTCATGCCATGGTATTTTCAGTCACATCACATGATTGTAAAAGCTGGACATTGAACAAGGAAGACAGGAAAAGAATTGATGCTTTTGAATTATGGTAGTGGAGATGATTATTGAATATACAATGGACTGCCAAAAGAACAACCAGATCTGTCCTAGAAGAAGAGCAACCAGAGTGCTCCTTGGAAGCAAGGATGGCTAGACTGTGTCTTACATATTTCAGACATGTAGTCAGGAGAGACGAGTCACTGGTGAAGACATCATGTTTGGGAGAGTGGCAGGTCAGCAAAAAAAAAAAAAAGGGAAAACCCTCCAGCAGGTGGATTGACACAGTGTCTGCAACAATGAGCTTAAACATAAATAAGATTGTGTGCCTGGCACAGAATCAGGAAGTGTTTTGATCTGCTGTACATAGGGTTACTATGAGTTGAACTCAACTCTATGGCACCTAAGAACAATACAACAAATCCAAAGCATACTTTAACAAATTTAGAAAAGGATGCATCAAACAGCCAGGTACAATGGCATATGCCTATTATCTCAGTGTCTTTAGAAGGTGGAAATGGAAGGATCACAATTTCGAGACCAGAGGCAGCCTGGGTAGCTGAGCAACACCCTGTCTCCAGACAAAAATGTAAAAAGTGGGTTCGAGGTGCAGCTTAGTGATAGAGCACTTGCAAAGTGTGCGTGAGGCCCTCAGTTCAGCAGCCCAGGACCTCAGAATAATAAAGAACACATGAAGCTCAATAATTAAGGAAAATGCCAAATCTACACCTCTAAGTGTTAGATTTTCAGAACCAATTATTATCTTACTTAAACAGAACAATCACAATTCAAAGACAGGTGAGTTATCTGAGTATTGAAATTTGTTTGTTTCATCATAAAATAGCTACTGATGTCCTGGTATGTCTCCATGTTCCTATGGGTGTGTGGTTACAGTATGAAGAGGAAGGGGTTGAGATTTGTGAGATAATAGATTAGAAAAAGCCATCATTTGGTTGGGACAATGATATTCGATTAAGAAGCTGGGTGAGAGAACTGACCTTTAGTTTCTCATTTTCAGAAGTGTTCCCCGCCTATGGAATCCTCCCTTTTACGCTGGTATTTCTCTTCCTTTTCCATAAACCTACTGCAAATACAAACAAATTGTGCTTTCCACAACTTTTAAAAAACTCTATTCATCTTCACTGATTTTCACAGATGATTGATGAGACACACAAAAAAAGCAATAGATATTAAAACACAATATTACCAGTCATTATTTATTTGCTCTAGGCTGACAGTTTATTTTTTATTCAAGGAAACAAAGAAGAAAAATAGACATTTTCACCAAGCGTTTTTTCAAGTCTTTTATCATATAGGATAAACCCAATTTCCTTAAGTAAATGAATTGGTCATGATGCCCTACATACCTGTACCAACATATGTAAATGCATTTTTCACATTAGTCCCATTCTTAGAGCATAATTAATGAAGACAATTATTAAAGTCTCTCATGAATGGGTGATGGAACTACGGTTTCAAAGTTCTCATATTTTAGAATGTGAAAATTTTATCATAGGAGTTATCAAAGTCATTAATATCTACACTGCAATTCCTTATTATTTACCATAACATGAATGCATTCTATCTTGAGACCCTGATCCTCCAACAAAATCATGTCCTGGCATTTCAGACAATTGAGTTAGTAAGTAATAGACACCAACAAACATATATCTGGAGTTGAGAGTTTTTCTTTCATAGATTTAGAAGATTTTCAAAACATGATACCTATGACTTAAGTATACTATAATATTTGTATAATTTCCAAGCATTTTCTTTTACTTGATGCTTCTCTGTCCTATTTCTAACTGTAGAGTTAGCCTTAGATAATTCAGTTGTTTTTTAAGCTTCCCTTATCAGAAGGTTATTGAAAGGCATGAATAACTTTCTTCCCATGTTATATATCTCTCCTCCTGTCCAAAATTTTCCATTTTGTTCCTTGAATGCTTCTGAACTACTGAACTCCCATTGAAATATATCATCAGCTTATTTTAGCTCACATTGTTCCTTATGATACAGTAGATGCTTTGATCAGGAAAACTTTGATATCTGAGGATTTGCCATACCCTAATGACTGTCACTTTTTTTCCATAGTCTTCTCCAGCATGTATATACTTACATTAATAGTACTGGTAATTACAACATATAATTTTATAAAGGAATTTTTAGCTTATACATTATTTTAACTATATTATTTTCACAGAGTCTGTGAAATGACATAAATCTAGAGGCAACAGCAAATAGACTGGATATCAGTAGTAAGATTTAGCACAAGTCAACATGCTAGAATGATAGGACAAAACTAGAAAGATGAAAGGTGATAAATCAATACAAAAATCTAATATCTTTGGTCAAATGATCAATTTCACAATTACAAAAGTACAGAATGAGTAGGATCTAGTATGGCTTCCATTCAAATGAAAAAAGATATGGAGGTTAGCTTCAGATCTACACCACTATCTGACACAACCTCAAATTTGAAAGATATGCAAAATTCAGAGTGGATCTTGAATACATTATTAATTTTCAGTATATCAGTTGTTGATTCTCTAAGTTGGATTTGCTATGGCAACATGAAGAAATCCACTAGCTAGATCAGACTCTGGGATGGATTTCATTCAACCTCCATGAAAAACATGCTTCATCTCCCACACAACCCTGAAATTAGATCTGCCTACAGTGAGGCTTCCTCTGCTCTCTAAACACCTGCCAGGCCATTTTGTTGTCTTTTTGCAGAATCAAGCAGATAGCTAGCAGTAGACAGGTTCTTGCTCACTCAACACTTAAGGAACTGAATCAAGATCTTTCTGTCTAGGCAAACGGCTTAAAGCTTGGTCTAATTACCGAAGTGGTCAGAGAGACTCATTTTCTTAAATGAGATCCTCTCTTTTACAAGTTTATATTTTTATAAAGCTGAGCTTTCTTTATATACTCAGTCAAAACAACATACTTTAGCATATTGAATATAGAAGCAGATAGAACACAACCACCTTTTTAAATGAGGCATTTTTGGAATTTTAAAATATGTAAAATAATACCATTTTTCCCATTTAATTTTGTGGGATTTTTGGAAAATAATTTTTAACTGCTATCATAAGGTCAAAAAGACACTATAAATTATGGTTTACTATTGTTTTAAACAGCACACAAACATGTTCTATGTAACATCAGCATGTCCGTAGTTAGCGCAGATGCCAGATATGTGGCACAATAGCAGTTACCTAAGCCCAAGTAAGTGCCTGGTGAGGTCACATATAACCATAAGATAACAATTACAGTTGCATTTCATTTTCCATATTTTATGATTGATGTTGTTGGTAGGTGCTGTCAAGTCGAGTCCGACTCATAGCAACCCTCATAGGGTTTTCACTGGCAGATTGTTTCGGGATTGCCTTGGGAGTGGGTTGCCACGTCCTTCTCCCCATTTTTGCAGTGCTGGGAATCGAACTTGGGGACCTCAGAGACTGCAGAGCAGCGCTCTACCGACTGAGCTAAATCCCATCCCCTTTATGGTTGATAACATAAACATTATTGATTTTATAGTTTTCTGGATCTCTGCATTATAATTTTTGTTATGTTAGATTTAGTTTGATTTTATTGCTGTTTTTGAAATTTGAAAAAACCAATCAAAATTTGTAAGTCTCATAAGAAAAAATTTCTTATTTTGGTAATCGTTGTTACACAAATGTTATTTTTGTAACTTTTGAAAGGTGTTTTAGTTCATATAACAACACAGTTAAACTTTAAAAACAAATATCTTATATAATAAAAGGGTTTTTTTGCTGGGAGAGGAGGTTTTGGTTGGCCTTGTGAACTGATATCCATCCATTAAGTTGATGATACCAGCTAAGGCCTATCTACAGATGTTATTTGTTATAATATTTTTATTTTAACTAGATTAATGTTTACCTTAACTTTTAATATGTTAATACAGTTCTATGAAACTTTAATTTTAATATATATAGTATAGTACTTATTGATAAAAATAACCTATAAAAACAAAAGCTCTTTAAGGTCATGAATAATTTTTAAGTGTATAATGTAAACCTGAAACCAAACAGTTTGAGTACTACAGATCTAAGGCTGAAACTCAGTCTGCTACATAAAAAAAAAGAAAAGAACTGTGCTTGTTCATACATTAATTGATAAATATTTCAATAGTCCATAATTAAATATATGAGAGAAGGATGTTGCAATCCACTCCCAAAGCAATTCTGAAACAAAACAATCAGCCATTGAACCCCTATGAGTAGCAGAGAAGGAATGACATAGTGCCAGGCATGGCACAGTGTCAGTGAGTGTTTCATTTTATTCGACATAGGGTTGCTATCATTTGGATCTGACTCAATAGCACCTAACAACAACAATTAAATATGACACAATTTAGAAACCTACTTGGATACATTATCTAAATATGACTTGAAATCCTTTCTCATTCTTTTTTTGTCTTCTTGACATAAATTTCTAGCTAATGTATTCATATATTTTCCTTTCTCCTTTTTAGCTTTCCCTTTTCCCCTCACTCTCATTGTACATAATCAACTAATTCTCCCTCTTATTCTTTATTTCCAGAACTACTGTCATTTATCTTTTCATCACTATGATTACAGTGCATAATATTGAATTATGGCATTAAAGTTTATTGTTTTCTTAATACATAAAGTTTTTATAATTTGTTGTGAGATCTCTCCTACTACTTTCATCCCAGGATAGCTAATATTAAAGTTTTGGTGACTATCTATACAAAACACATCCACCAGTGCAATGTTTGCATTTTTCTGTATAAATCTTATTTAAATAGTCTTTAAAAAACAGAAAAGGAAATAAACTAAAAATAAAACAATATTTGTAAATGTATAAACTGAGAGATGAAGAGTCTTCAAATGAGGAAAGTAAGTAAACTATAAATGAAAAGGAAGAAGATTCTATGATAAACTCTGAAGCCAGGGGCCCAGTGACCAGGGACATGGCAGAAAAATCCAGTTTGCAGTGGAGCACAACTAGAACATTTGGGCCAATTTAGTAATGGATATCAATTTTGAAATTTGCTCCTGCCTTGGAGTAAAAAATTATACTCCGTGTCCCTAATCTTTAATAAATTATGTGATACAAAAATCACAAGGGGTAGATTCTACTGTTAAACTCATCATTGAGTAGGAACTGGCTGGTCAAAGAGAATCGCAAACCTCAATAGCTGAGAACATAACTTCAATCTTAATATGTCAGTGAAGTGGCCACTGGAGTAGACTGACCTAGGGGAAGTTAAGTCTCCCACGGAATCACCAAAGGTACAACCTTCATGGCGTATAATGTGATGCGTCTTACACTATTCTTTTGAGAGATTTTCTGACATCTAGTCCAGTTCCTTGAACTATTTTTGAAATATATAATCAGCTAGTAGTTTCGACACCCACGTGTCTGTCAGCTTATGCTGTAGGGGTTTGTATATTGCTGTGATACTGAAATCTATGTCACCACTATTTCAGATACCGGCAGGGCCACCCATGGAGGACACAGTTCAGTTGAGTTTCCACACTAACACAGAAAAGGGAGAAGGACCCAGCAGCTAACTCCTGAAACAATTAACCATTGAAAACACTATGAATAGCTAGAGAAGCACTGTCAAACACAGTGTCAGAAAATGAACGTCTCAAGCTAGAAGACATTCAAAAGACAATTGGGAAAGAGTTACCTTCTCAAAGTAGTGTTGTCCTTAATGGCAGAAATGGAGTAAAGCCCCCAGGGACCTCTAGTTGCTAATGTGGCACAACTCAGAATGAGAAGGCACACAATGGGTGCAACAATGGACTTAAACATAAAAAAAATCATGTGCATGGCACAGTATATGATAGTATTTTGTTCTGTTGTACATAGGGTCATTATGAGTCAGACTCAATTGCATGGCACCCAACAACAACAAGAAGCACATTAGATTCAAACCTGAGATAAGGCACTGTGGCTCCTCTTTCCATTGTATGTTTATATCAATGTGATCATTAAACATAATACTAAATACAACACTTATTCAGTGAAGATTAGTGACTGACTTGCCACTAATATAATTACATACGTCAAATACTTTAAAGTTGGTAATTTAAATAATTAAATAGTTATGTGTTTATACCTAATTGTCATTCTGATGAAATGACTAAGGAAATAAGTACTAAAATATTAGGGTATTTTCTGGATACCTATAAGTTGTGCAGTTTTATAAGGGTTGGTAAGTAATTTTGTTCTCTATCTAAGGTGCTTTGTCTGTATCCCAGGGTTAATAATAATACTTAGTATTGGGCTGTTACAAAAGGTAAATTAAATAATACACATAAAGAACTTGAGCCAGTGACCAGGCAATAGTAACATCTTGATAAGCATTATGTACCAAAATTTACTTTTACTTTCTTGTATTTGGAATGATTGAAGTGATTTAAGTTTTCAAAAATTGCACTGAGGTCTTAGGGTCAAATTAGCTAGAATATGTTTCGTAAACAACCACAACTCACATGTGCTCATGTGATGTGATTCCATCTGTTAGAATGTTATCTTTCAGTCAAGTGATGTATTGTTTTCAGGAGGAAACTTCGTTTTATAGTCCTTGTATCATCTTGGGAATGGTAGTTCATGTTTTTATTGTTGGTGAATTAATGAGTTAGTAGAGAAGTAAATATAATGGATGCACTGGTTCATAAAATTATTTCAACCACACATGACACTGAATTGAAAAATATTTTGAATCAAAGATATACATTCAGCTTACTTGATTAGAGTTGTTTCCTAATTTTGTTCTTGTTGATGGTAGCACTATATGTAGCACTACTAGTAAGGCACGCCTGTCGCCTGGGGCAAAAATTGAGTGAATTATGGGTGGAAAGCTGGGAAACAGGCAGTGACAGACATGAAGGTAGTGAATCTCGGCTTGTGAAATCCCAAGGATAGCCACAGTTCCTGCTCATAAGCAATGACACACTAACCGCTGCCTGGAGGTTGATAGATTATTGAGCACTGGTATTAGGAGAGCTGAGTTCTCTATAATGGCCAGTGCTGCCTCATTCTATTAATATGTAATGTATAATTGATTAATCACAATAACAGTTCTAGCTCAATTTACTAAACACTAAACTGACAGGACTATATCACATATATTCTTTTTCCTGAACTTTTATTCAACAAAATACTACATGACAGTGAGGTGCTCCATTGTATTTTATGGGCACAGGGCAAAAAGAGGTAAATTCTGTCTTCAAGAAACTCACAGTAGAAGGATTAAAATGAAACAGGTAATTATCCAACTGTGCACTAAGTATTACAATAGTTAATCACAGGTTCTTTTTTAGGTAAAAATAAGAGGTGTAGACATTAACCTCAGAGATGAGAAATTACTTTGCAGGGTAGGCTGTGCCCATCCTGAAACTTGAATATGGAACATTTGTTAATAGTTGAGGATGCTTCTGGGGTAATGACTACATCAGTCTTCCAGGAAAAGGAAACAGAATTATCAGAACTCTTGAAAGCTTGGACAAAATGTCATATTAAGGTATTTCTAGTAATTCAAGAGAGGGGGAACCCAGGGTGTACATAAGACATGGAAGGACTTGATGGAGGCTATAGAAAAAAATCCAAAGGCATACTATCAAGGGACATTATATCATGTTAGATATTTAAAATATTCTCCTGAGAGCAATGGATAGTTTAGAAGGATTTTTTTTTCAGATGGAAGTGATGTGATAGAATTGCATCTTAAAAACAAAGTTCACTGGAAAAATGAAGAAACCAATATAAAGTAATATTCCTGGTGGTAAGGATACCTTTGTGGAAATGTCTGTGAGATAGCTTGGAGAGAAATTATGAAGATGTGACATAAGACTCCAGTAGTAGAAATGGGAAGAACGGATGGGATTGATAAATATTACAGGAAGAGAATTTGCAGGAGTTACAAACTGAATATAGGAGATGAGAAAGAGCTGTTTCTGGGTGGATGGTACAGTGGCTTTTGCTAACCACAGGAATGGGAATAAGTTGAAAAAAGTGATGGATTTCAGTATAGGATAGTTCAGTTTAATGT
The DNA here is from genome assembly GCA_007922755.1 of Pedetes capensis. Taxonomy (NCBI): domain Eukaryota; kingdom Metazoa; phylum Chordata; class Mammalia; order Rodentia; family Pedetidae; genus Pedetes; species Pedetes capensis. The sequence continues at coordinate 117,019 of VMDO01001020.1, forward strand.
GCTTGTGGGTTTCTAATGGAAAAGTCCTATCAAGAAATTGACTTCATGTGTCTAGAATTGAGGAACTGATCCCTCAGAACTTTTCAAATAATATTATAAGTTAGTTTACAAAAAACCTTAAAGAAGAAAAACTGTTTTAGTGCTAACTACATACTAGTCATCAGTCTAAATCTGAATAATTGAATAAATGAATAGTAAATGTATGCTATATGATTTGCTCTTGGGTTGCAGCAGCTCATTAAATCAGAAGCGTTATAAGCCATGTTGTCTAATAATTAAATTGCAAATTAGAAAATCAGAAATGCCAAATGAAGTATTTAACTTTCAAATTTTTAACATGCACTGGGATACTTCTCAATTCTCTATTTCCAGATGACATTGCTACTCTTCCAAGATAGAAGTTTCTTTAGACTCTGTTATCCATTCCCAATCTTTCTCTGTGTGGCTTTTGGGGTCATGACAAGCATGCTTATATCTTATATAACACAGAGGCAGAGAGGGTGACCAGGACTCTTCCACTTTATAAGACAAATAGAGCCAGACAATAGCTTCCTTAATCAGGATACTCTTTTCTCATGAAATTGTTCTCCTTTTCTTACCATTGTCCTTCTATTATACAATTGATAATAAATAGTTATCAACTTCTTTTCTTCCTCATATCAACCTTTAATTATTCATTAACTTTTATTACATATATAATTAAAAAGTTAAATAATACCATTGATACATGTGTAAAAGTACTGAATCTAAATCATTAAAATATATGGATGCTTGGAGAAATTTAATTATAATAATGTATTAATTAAAATTAAGAGGTATTTATAGGAATGATTTAGTAATTAAGCTTATTTGTTTCTATTAAAATATCCATAACAACTTGTACAGCAGAAAATCTAATTTGAAAACATGATAAATACTTCCTAATGCTAACTCTCTCAGTCCTTTGTAAGATTTACCATTTAACTTCCTATACAAGACTCTAATCAGTATCCCATATAGGATCAATTCTAAATTCCTTAATTTAACACTAAAAAACTTTCTAATTTGTAGCCTGAAATTGAACATAAACATGTGAAGTCCAGGAGCTGACATCTTTTTCAGACTGCTCCTTTCCACACAGGTAACTTTGCCCCAAAGTATCTTTTATCTGCACATGTCCTTTTCTGTCTAAACTGACAACATTTAGCTCTTTTTCTTCTTCCCTGAGAACATCCCTGTTCCTTCTCATTTTTAATGACTTCTTACATAATTCTGTGGCCTCTCACTCTTGTATACATTTACTTATATCTTCAAGTAGCCTGTGAAGGTGAGGGTGAGGATAGTGACCAGGAATAAGCAGGAGATAACAACTACTGGTATATCTTGTCCACTAGTAGAGGCACCCCCACAAGTCTGTGTGGGCTTGTGTGTTGCTTTGATGATGAAAGCTATGCCACTGGTCTTTCAGATACCACCAGGGCCACCCACATAGGACAAGTTTCAGTTGAGCTTCCAGATTAAGAGAGAGAAGGACCTGGCAGCCCACTCCTAAAACAATTAGTCATTGAAAACCTTATGAATAGCAGAGAGACATGGTCTAATATAGTGCCTGAAAATGAGTCCCCCAGACTGGAAGGCATTCAAGAAACAACTGGAGAAGCATTAAGTTCTCAAAGTAGAATCAACTTTAATGATGGGAATGGAGTAAAACTTTGGGACCTCTGCTTGCTGGTGTGTCACAACTCAAAATGAGAAGAAAAAAAGTGCATGCAACATTGGGCTCAAACATAAAATGATCATGTGCATGGCACAATATTGGAAGTGTTTCGTTCTGTTGTACATTGGTCACTTTGAGTCAGATGTGACTTGATGGTAGCTAACAAGAGTAGAGTCATATTGCATGCTTTCTCAAGTCTCAATATTACTTTCAGATATTACTTTCGGATAGGTACTATTATTTGTGAATGATTTAGTGAGACACAGAGAGGTTCAAATAACTTGGCAATGCCTTGTCAGTTTTGAATAGGGAACTGGCCTTGAATCCAATACTGTGTGGTATGGGCTTCCTCCTCTAACCTCTGGCCATGGTGTCATGGCCAAGGGCTTTAACAGCAGCCTACTGGGCTGCTTCTCACCAGCTTTGTGAACTGATGTATTAAACACAGTCTAAGTTCTTTCTTTAGTATTTTAAATTATCTCATTGTATATATGGCTGTGAGCAAAACCCCTAGGCATTGGCACTATCATTACCTCATGTTCTAAACAAGGAAACAGAAACAAAGGGAGTCTAGGTAACTTGCCCAAGATCATATAATAAGAGATATATCTGTACATCAATTCCAAGCAGTCAGTCAGCCTGCACTTAGATCATTATATTAATCATTATGCCTTTATATAAAACTGCCAATACCCCTTTTAGCAGCAATAATTTCCTTACAAATAAAACACGTATAGGATTGGTTTGTGCGTTAAATGGGTAAAGGATAGCAAGCATAATGACATCCTAAAAATAGTAACTAAATAAATAACTTTTCTTGTTAGCTTCATTTTACTGTGCTACATGGAGAGCTGGAGGCAAGAATTTGATATTTTTTATACCCAAAAGTGGTCCTGTGGATATAGTACCTACATCACAAATACTTGTTGACTTCATTATTTAGTATGTTAGTTGTTTTGCTACATGGTGAGGAGAAATAAGATAGAGTGTAACCAAATTTTGAAAGATATATTTAAAAAGTATTAAAGTATTTTATTTTATCTATTTTTTTTTCTGTACTTGGGGTTGAAGCCAAGGCCACTGAGGTGCTTCCCAGCACATTTTAAAATTTTTTATCTTGAGACAGAGTCTCTCTAAGTTACATAGGCTGCCTCTGGCCTCAAACTTACGATCCTCCTGCCTCCACCTCCCAAGTTGCTGGGATTACAGACATGTACAACTGTGCACACCCACATCGAAGTATTTTAGATTTAAAACATAGTAAATGATAGAAACTTATTTTATGCTACAATATAGGAAATAACTCCTTGTGGGTGAACTTCCTCATCTGGCATCTACTTAGCAGCAGAAAAACTAATATAATCTGCTGCAGAATCTGCATATTTGCTTTAATCATAGTTGCCTATTATATAATAAAGAGCTGGAGTTTAGCTCAGTTGGTAGAGTGCTGCTCTGTGCACACTGACGTCCTGAGTTCAATCCCTAACACTGCAAAAATGGGAGAAGGACCTGGCAGCCCACTCCTGAAAACAATACCCAAACACTCAGCCATTGAAATTCCTATGAAAAGCAGGGAAGCACTGACAGTGCCAGGCATGGCAGGGTCACTATGAGTAGGACCTGACTAGATGGTACCTAAAAACGACAAAAGCATATGCACATATTTGGGGCTCTGTTACATCATTTTCTCTCATTATCCCCTTTATGAAGTTCTCATATCTAAGAATGCCTAAGGCAGAGCACCTAGAGGCTTTTGACACACTGGAACTCTGTGATTGCAATTCCATACTAAGAGGAAAAAAGTTGTGAAGTATCCTTTTGTGAATGTTAACTTTATTTCATCCTCAGTTCCAGATTCTAGCCAGTCTCTCTATAAATGTTTCTGTGCTTGCAAGGAAGATAAGACTAGAGTGTACACCTGGATCAATATGCAAATATCACAGGGAAAAAGAATAAGAAAGCACCTGGAGGTCACCAGGATGGCTATGGCATCTAGTTGGGAGCTCAAAGATTTCCAGGGTGAACCAAAATTGTCCCTTTGAGGCAGTTTACAAATGTGTTACTAAGATCAGAAAGATTACTAAATCACAGAAAAGGAAAAATCTAGAACTCCTGGGAGATAAATTGAATGATATCAAGTAACAAGAACATAATAAAGTGGTCTATACAGACTCACAAAAATTAATTGAAGAATAATTACTTATCAGGCTTCATTAATAATGACTAAGTTGTTCTTAGGTGCCATCGAGTCAGTTCTGACTCATAGCAACCCTCATAAGGTTTTCAATGGCTAATTGTTTTGGGGATTCTGTCAAGGGTGGGCTGCCAGGTTCTTCTCTCATTTTCATGGTGCTGGGGATTGAACCCAGGGCCTCAAAATGTGCAGAGCAGCACTCTACCAACTGAGCTAAACCTCAGCCCTAATGACTAAGGAAGAAATGAATAATATGTGGAAAACAAGTATTTTAAGCAGAAAGACAAGCTCAGGACAGTCTGTGTAAAATTTTTCCACAGCCTTTTCCTTTTATTCTGTTTCATGTTGTAAAAGTTTTGTGCTTCACTTATTTATCTGCTAGGTACTTTTATAATAGAAGTTTCCCTGAAATCGCAGAAAAGAAGTTTCTGGAGATTTGAAAAGAATTATTTTCTTTGTAAATTAGTCATTCTGATTCTTAAAATATACTTTTAAAATTTTTTATTAGGTTAAATTAGTCTAACATTTTATTCCTCCCATGGTGCATCTTTTTGCGGTGCTGGGAATTGAACTGGCAATCCACTCCCAAGGCAATCCCAAAGCACTCAGCCATTGAAAACCCTATGAGGGTCCCTATGAGTTGGATACCAACTGGACAGCACCTAACAACAACAACAACATGGTGCATCTTTAAATTCTGTTCCTGCAACTGAACAGAAGTCAAGAATATCTTGAATCTGTTGAGATGTGCCTTTCAGTATGCTGAACGTTTTTTTATCTACACTGGAGTTGTCAAACTTTGTTGTACATTGGCTTCACCTCAGTTGCCTCAGTTCATGAGTGGCCCTCCAGACTTGGGGAAGGAACTAGGGGCTGATATATCATTAGTTATAAAGTTCTTGAGTGAATCCTGATGCTTCATTTTCTCTGCCTTCTGAAACACTGTAAGTCCAGTGAGATAAGAACACCCTGATAAATCAATGGTTGCTTCTCAGAAGCTTATATAAATAACAACATCAAAAATAGAGAAATGGTCATATTCTCACAAAGAGAAGCTGTGCAAGCAGTATAATCTTTCTGCCCTCGCTTTGGGGCCTCATAAAGAACCACGTCCTCTGGGGGCCCTTGATGAATGTCTGGTGATGAGAACATGATGACAGAACACCAGGACACTAAGTGGAAGTTATGGTTGCAGGTACTTGATAGCTATGCATCCAAGACTGAAGTAGAAGCCAATGAAAAATGTCTGTTCACTTCAAGCACATCTACTTCTAAATCAAAAAAGGGTGCCTAGAATATTCTTCAAGTTCTCCAGAAAAAGAATAAAAATTATTAAGTACACTAGATTATTCATGATCCATGCCAGGAAAGATTCGTGCTACATTTTAAGTTCCTTTAGTAACACTATGAACACAAAGACACAAAGATTCAGTTTGCAAAAAGTGGTGAAATTTAAAATATAGCACAAAGAGAAGATGCATAGGTGTTACATTAAATCAATGACATTGTTTATTTCCACAGATGATACTGGAAGACAAGTTATGTGATTTTTGCACAAGTTGTTGATAGGAGGGAAGGATTTGGGTACCAAAGAATATAAAATTTCACAAGCAAAGAAGGAGTATAGTAAGCAAGAATATGGACAAAGAGAAGTAAGTTATATGAGTCAGGGTCAGACAGATGTCCTCGCTGATGGAAAGCAGTGCTTTGAGGTTATGCCAGAGCAACAGCAGCCCCTGGAAAGGTGAATTCCATACTAAGCCTTCAGCTGTCTCCTATAATTTATTGGATGCCCTAGTGTGTGGGTGACCTATCAGTTAATGTTTATATAGAAAGAGCGCCTATACTGCAAAAGTGAGAATTAAATGCGATCAAGTAAATAACGTGACTATGTCTGCACATAGTGGAAAAGCAATAGTTAACAGCCCTTGATTATTACACATAAAAAAGTCTATGCTTACCAGAAATTGTTTGCACAATAATATATTTGATGTTATAAATAAGGGTCTACAATTTAACAATTTACTGATGAAGAAAAACTCCAAGGTATTAAAAATGACCTGAACTCTCTGAAAAGCTAAGCCATCACTGTAAAAGCCATCGATACCACAGCATATTGAATCTGAAAACCAACAAAAGTAATATTCCTCCCAAGACTGTGGAGACCTTGTCATCAAAACTAGTAAACATTTATTGCAAAAGATTATTGGGAGGCTTTCCAGTGCTGTTTTCTCCCAGGAAAATATGTACTCACAGGAACTGTGGTTTAAAGGAAACTGTATCACCTATCATATTTTAGGTTGAGAAATGACCAATAGGGAGCAGTGTAAGTGGTGGCACTTATGAAACAAGAAGTTGACACTTGGCAGCTATTTTATTACACCTTGAACATATTGAAGAAATAAATCATGAAGGTTGTAAAGAAATTGAGGTTTTGAAACCCAGGCTTGGGAAGAAAAGCCAAACTCTATGGAGACTTGGAAAATGGATTCTAGGCACTGGACACATCTGAATGGCCCTGGGCATCTGCAAGGACCTGGAAGTAATGAGTCTCTCCGTCTTTGTCAGGATGAATGAGCAGGACAATAGATTTTCACTGAATATAACTGTTACAATCTTTGAATCACCATAGCAAACAAAGAAAAGTGCCTGTCTCATTACTGTACTTCTGCCTTTGGATTTCTAAAATATCCAAAAATCATCTTTAATTATATTCATGTGGTTTTGTTTTTCCATGGCTTGAGTTTTTAAAAGTATTTTTCTTATTCTTGTTCTTGTGATGGAGGTTACATAAGCAAAAGTAACCATTCCAAGGTGATTATATAAAGTGAGGTGCCAGTGGGGACTGGGGATAGAGTACATTGACTTATCTACTTATTAAGGCAGAAAAAAATATCTAACAGAAAGAAATGCTTATTCATATTTTTATAGGCAATGTTTTCCAATGCCTTCTCTTATCCCTTAATGTATTGTTCTAATCAGCAGACCTATTTTCTAAACTCTTTGATACCAGAATCTTTCTTATTGTTTGAGTTAAATCACAGAAGCCTTTAGCCCTCAGCTTTCTCCATGTGACGCACTATATATAAAATGAGTTACTGCAAATAAGACAAGGGCCAGTGCTATAAACCTGTCAACCTCATCTCCAGGATTTTCTTTCCAAATAGCTCTACATACTTTCTTGCTATTACTTTGCATTGAAAAAGGGCAAACTTCTATTAAAGTTAGGTATTTATGAATCTCATGTTTCAACATACTCTCAATAATGCAAAGAAATTGGGAATATTAAACATGGATCATTTTGATTTGGTGAAATGCCATAGTGTGTGCATTAAACTGGCATTCAATATTTAGTAGGGATGAAAAGCAGAATGTATTTAGCCTTGGTTGAAGATTTGGTGGTAGCACTTTTCCTTTTTTCCATACTCTACATAGGAGAATGAAATAATTGGGAGTCAGAAGATGATATTCTCTCTAGCATTAGTGCTAACCTCCAAAGGATTGACACTTCCTTGTTTATATATTATCTAAAGGAGAAGGACCAGGCATCCTGCTCCCAAAACATTACCTTGAAAACCTTATGAATGGCAGAGAAGCACTGTCAAACACAGTAATGGAAAATAACCCCCAAGGTTGGAAGACATTAAAGAAATGACTGAGAAAGAGTTTCCTCCTCAACACAGAGTCAACCTTAATGACAAGATTGTCGTAAAGCCCCTGGGACTGTGGGGCACGCTTCTTGCCTGTCTGGCCTGGTTGTTCAGACAGGAGGCATGGAGCATGCACACAGATAACTAAACACAACTCACTTGGGACCCTCAGGTGAGGGGCACAGACTCCTGAAGCCCTTGAGAACACTGCAAGAGGGGAAAAAGGAAAAGCCTCAGGTGCTTTTGCTTTGCATGGACCAAAAGCTCTTTATTGTCCGTCTGTCCTGACAAGGGCTGAGAGGAACCCAAAGTGTACATTTACAAGCACTATAGCTCTTATGATGCCTCACCGGCAGCAGCCGCTCTTCTGCCTCCAGCGCTGGGACAGGAGACTGTCCTCAGCTTCGGTCCCTAGGCACTGGGCCAAGAAACTGTCCTCACCTTGATTGTAGACCTTCCCCTTGAGACCACCATCTAGTTGTCCTGATCTCTGTGGTCATGAGGAGAGATGCTTCTGTGCTGCTGGTCGAATCCAGAGAGAGATTTTATCATCTTGATGGCTGAATCCAGAGAGAGGGAGCTGCTGCAGTGTAGCTCCTTTTATAGGTGGCTTGAACTGATCAGCTGTGAGTCCTTTGTTTTCCAATCGTTCAATCAGGTTCAGGGGATTTGTGAAGGGTTTTGGAAAAGTGTCCAGTCATGTTACTTTCACTTTCCCTAGATTTCTAATTTACAAACCAGATCTTCAAAAGCCATTTTCCCAGTTTTGGGGCTTTTGCCAATTTCCTCCCAATTTCCCCCTACATGGGACCTCCTTTTGCTGATGTTGCACCACTCAAAATGAGAAGAAATAGTGGCTGCAACAACAGATTCAAACAAAAAAAAATAATCATGCACATGGCACAGTACATAGCACAGTGATTCCTTCTGCAGTTGTTATAAGTCAGATCTTACACAAGCATACCTAATAACAAGGCAGATGACTTTTCCCAAGAAATTAGAAGTAACTCAGAAGCCGATCAGCCTTAGGAGGAATTTGGTTTGCTCTGCCCAGGTAACTCAAAATTTGATACTAGACTTTTTGCATCCATACAACAGAGGCAACATACAAGGAACAAACACAACAAATCAGAACTATATCGGGAAGATTTTATCTTTGATATAGCATCTGGTCAGTTTATCTTCTCTGAATTAAAGTAGTAATTAAAATGACAAAAACTTGAAACAAGTAGCAGCTCAGGAGACAAGTATGTCCCTACCATGCAAGATGGTTTAGACTCACAAGCTTGGCTGTAACTTTATTTATCTTAATGTGAGACATTCTTTTGTTCTTATTGCTTTTTATATTTGAATAAAAATAATTACTTGAATGTACAATGACACAAAAATTGCCTTTGGATATTCAGAAGGAATAGTCAAATAAGTGCTGATGTGAGAGGCCCAGGTGTGATTTACTAGCATTGCTATTCAAAGAACTTGCTAGGAAGGTGGGCATTGTGTCTCACATCTGTAACCCCAGTGACTCAGGAGGTGGAGGAAGAAGGATCACAGTTTCAAGGCTAGAGGCAGCCTATGTAACTTAGCAAGACCCTGTCTCAAAATAAAAATTTAAAAATGGGCTGAGGTAGCCCAGTGGTAGAGCACTTGCAAAGTATGCGCAAGGCCATGGGTTCAACTCCTAAGTACTGAAAAATAATTGCTAGAAATATAAAAAATACAAACTCATGACTTCACTAGAAATGCAAGAACTAAGACTCCACCTCGACCTACTAAATTAGAATAGAATTTTAAGAGGAAGAGTCACATACAAATTGGATTTTGAGATTTATTGCTTTATCATGCTCAAAAGCCCTGACATGTCCATGTTTAGACATATGAGTATGCAGGACACACACACACACACACACACACACACAAATAATTCACACACACAAAATGCTGTTGCTGAAAATGATAGCCTATGAAAAAATGCTGTGCCATTGTTCAATACATTGCAGCCTTAACTCTAATTCATACTGTTCCCTTTCTCCTGCTCCTCACAAACTACTTTTCCCCATCTTCAACATGGATGCTTATCCTTCCATCCTTACTCTGAGGGCAAGCTTGCACAAGGGCTGGAGGCTTGATGAATGTATGGGAATAAAATTCCTTCTATATTTATCCAAATAAGGTTGTCCTGACAATTTTCTTAAGATAATAAGGGTAATTGCTAGTATTTATTGAGCATATAAAATATGCAAGTGTTTCTTGCAAAGATGTTATATGAATTATTTCATTTATTCCCATAATGACACCGTGAGGTAATTATTCTCCTGATTTATAGTTGTCAATAGTTAGCTTCAGAAACTTTAAGTAAATAATCTAAAGTCCTACAGGTAGCATGTGACAGAACCAGGGTATGTACAACATAGCCACTATGTTATTCTTGCTTTGAATATAGCATTCGCATTACATGAAATTTTTACTAATTCAAGTTTAAACAATATTAGAAGTTAACAATAATTGTTGTGGACAAGCTACACCTCAGGTATTGGAGTAGATAGTGCTGGTTACCGAGGTGCATGCCTGAAATCCCGGTGATTTTGGAGGCTGAATCAGGAGGATTGCAAGTTCCGGGCCAGAGGCATCCTGAATACCTTAGTGAGATGATCTCAATATAAATAGCAACCAATGAACTGATGATGCAGCTCGGTGGTAGAGTACATGTGAAGCCTGTGGGAGGCCCTGGGTTCAGCCACCCAGTACCGGAAAAAAAATTGGAGTAGATAGCATAATTGTGTTAAATATAAGACACCAAACAGAACTAAGTGTTCATAGTTCTTTCAGTCTGACTGAATTCAGTTCCATCTATCACTATTCCTTTCTGGGTTCCAGTACTTACATGGAGGGCATTTTTTCTTTCTTTTTACTGATGCAGCTATTTTATACCCTTTTGAACTTCATATTAAATACACATTAGCTCAACTTTCTTTGACCACTTACTAACTTGAATTACTATATTACCATAAATGATGTGTAATTTCTCCAGCCACACTGTGAGTTCCTTGTGGAGGTGGAAACTGTTCTTTGATTCCATAGTGTATGGTGTGTGTCCTGTCTTTAGCTTTTAAAGCATTAATTTAAAAAAGTATCCTAATGCAAGTATGATATAGATAACTTAGATAGTGTGTGGCTACCAATATAGCATCTTTCAATTAAGAAAATAGAAATTTGTGGTTATTTTTTAAAAGGAAAAGCTAGAGACTTACTGAAAGCTAGAGGCATCCTGAAGACATGGCTCTGGCAGTTACATATTTACTTTGACCGTTATATGCAAAAAGCTTAAATCACAACAGAGCAGATTTGGTGAAATTATGCAGATTAAATTATGATTGGAATAATGCCATGGTGAAAAAAATGTTTAGTAAACATTACTAGACTTGAGTAAAAAAGAGATAATATGTGTTGTAATTTTGGAATCATTAAATAGAAATCATTACATTGATTGCAGCTTAAAATAAGAGTCATCATATTTGTGTCTAAAACTTTTTTTTCCCAGACAGACATCAAAAGCACAGGATTCTATGTCTTCAGTGAGTAAGAATGTGATGAATATTGACTGACCTGATTGGCTTTTTTGGTGACATTTGGAGCTAAAGAAGTAGCCAAACTCTGGTTTATATGCCGGAAACCAAAATTCAAGACCTACCCACTAATCTTTGATTTGTAAAAAGATATGATTTAGGGACATTGGTAACCCTAAACCATTGGCACACTTGGCAAAATTCATTTATTTTACTTCTTTTCTGAAATTGATTTTAAGTCCTTTGGAGAAGTTTTATGGACCCATCTTAGTAAAATGTTTCAATCAGGAGTCCAATACAATGACTTTAAATGTCAATAATTATCACTGATAAATTATTTTCAATTGTTTAGGATATAGCTTTCTTTCTAAATATTATCACCTCAAATGATACAGTTCTGGGGTGACAGCTTAGATGATTAACAAATAATAAAGAGTAAAATACTATTCCCAAAATCAAAGTTTACAGAGAAATCAGGCATGTTTTCTCAACAAGTCAAATATGGTCATAGAGAAGGATGAAAGAAATGCCTATTAGGCACCCAAAGAGATAGGAGTCAATATTAGTGGAAATTAAAGGAAAGAGCAAGGCCTCCTCCAGGTGCTAAGTCTTCATAACATCATAGAAGATCCCAACATCATAGAAAGAAAGGCATCTTTCTAAGGGTGGTACCATATGCCTGTAATCCCAGTACTCAGGAGGCAGAGGCAGAAGGATCACAAGTTTGAGGCCAGCAACACAGTGAGACCCTGTCTCTAAATAAGTAAGTAAATACGACAGTGAAAAGAATCTTAAAAATATCAACCATTTCTTTTATAGATATTCAGAAAGGCTAAAGGATATGTTTGGGACTTACTAGTTTGGCAGTGGCAGTATCAGAAGCAGGAACACGATTTCATGACTTCCCTAACACTCAATCTATTGAGTCTAACAAATTTATAGATGGTTATCCTCACCAGGTGGTCAGAAATTTCAGAGCAGAAATAAGTGGAATACAATAAAATTTTTTAGAGGAAAATAACTTTAGGCACAGGGAACGCTGCCATCTTCCTAACTCCAGAAATCTCCACTCTCTGTAAAGGTATACCAGAATACATAATAAACTAATAAAACATTTTTAACATTGGTTAAAGTTAGAATAATGCACAGTCTTTTCAGAAGAGAGTTAAGTGCATTTAATATTGGTGAATAGCTTATTCTCCTGACTATAGGAGCTCTAAGTAATGTACATTTTGGAGGTGACAAATCTCTCTTTACATCTTATTACCAAGTAATGCACATTTCAGTCAGAATAGCACAGGAATTAAATAAAGAGATACAATTTCAGACAGAACACAGTACTTGAGATCAGTAGATGGCAGGCAGTTTTCCATAAAACATTTAAAGAACACTGGAGCAACATGATTTCTGGAGCAATTTTCTCCTGAGTTCATATGTTGTGTTCTAATATAGAAATGCCTTCTATAACTATGTTCTTAAAGAACAATGGTCTCTAAAAAGACACTTGTGAAAAAATCATAGAACATAAATTCTTATTTTCAAACAAGATTATTAGCCAGATGCCATGCCATCTATAATTTCACCAAAATTTTATTTTGTACAATTCTCACAATAATAATTCAAGTAGAAATATTTTATTCAGAGTTACTGGATTTTTAAAAATTCCTCATCATAATCCCTACTTTGTGTCCCTTCATTTGTTCATTCATTCATTCATTCAGTACTGGGGGGTTGAGCCCAGAGCCTTGTGTTATTCTCCCACTGAGCTGCGCCTCCAGATGCCACTTTTGTTTTATTTTTAATTTTGAGACAGAGTGTCAGTAAGTTGTTCAGGCTTTCTTTGCCCTTGAACTCTGATCCTCCGGCTTCAGCTTCCCAGATTGCTGCGATTACAAATATGCAGCAAAAGGCCTGGCTTGCCATACTTTAATCTTTCCTAAACATTGAAGCCTGCATTGGTAGCCCTGTGGCATCCGATCCCGTCAGATCTCAGAAGCTAAGCAGGGTCAGGCCTGGTTAGTACCTGGATGGGAGACTGCCTGGGAACACCAGAAGCTGTAGTATTGGGAGAAGGACCTGGCAACCCCCTCCCAAACATCAATCTGCCATTGAAAACCCTATGAACAGCAGAGAAGCACTGACAATAGTGTTTCCCCTGTTGTACAAAGGGTGGCTATGAGTCAGATACCGACTCAATAGCACCTAACAAACATTGAAAGTAAATCACAAAACAGAATCTGATTTCATTTTAACTGGATTTTTTTCTGTTTTTTCTTCTTTTATTTTTCTGTGTTTCTATGCATGAACACTAATCAGTGTAGTTTTCTGGATTGCAGGGTCACATCTTCAACTATTTCTACATACATAGATCTTTCATCCATTTATTTTATTAACTATGGATGGAACCCAGGGCCTAACCCATACTAGACAAGTCTTCTAACACAGACCTACATCCCCAGCTCTACATAGGTACATAAACAAGTAATCAAAGTGGCTCATCTTCTTTATTCCCTTTAATTAATAATACCCCTAATTCCATCTACACACACTACTCTTTGGCTTTAAAACATATAAGACATTACACAGATGGTATTTTCATGCTGTTGGGAATTATATGGTAAATAACAAAAAAGGGACAAAGAAAGTAAATCTAGTTACCTTCACCTTACTGCAATTATGAAAAACTGTACAGGGCAATTGCATTGACTGACGACATGAACAATAACTAGAATTAAGAAAGACACTCACCCATCACTCACCTCCTAACAGGCCATGGACATTTGTATCTATGCAGAAAGCACTTAAAAGGCAGTGATTTTGATTCAATTCAATAAAATTCCTGAGTCACGGAGTGCCAAGGACTGTGCTAAGCCCCAACAGATAAATGCCATTTGGAGAAAATAAATATAATAAAATGACTAAAAAACCGTATCTATTCTCAGGTCACACATGGTGTGTTTTAAGCAGAGTGAATGCAGCAGTGGATTGGGGAAGCAGCTTTTATTGATCCTGTTATTTATATGAAAACATGATTTGCCTGTTTACCACTGTGTTCATTAACTGCATCAGCCATTATGTAGTGAATTTCTCCAACACAATGAATATATTCAGTTGAAAATTACCAGAGCAACCTTTTATAGAATGATAATGCTTGTGAGAATTATAGCAGCAATCCAGTCAGTTAAATGTCTGCCCATAGATTTGGGTATTACTATAACAGTCCACATGCTTCCTGTAATTTCAAGCAGCTCCATATTTGCCAGCTTGTTTTTCATATACAACCAATTTTATCACCCCTTAGACCCCATAAAAGAGTTAGTAATTAACCTTTACTTGCTTCACTTGTTGAAAACATGACTTGAAAACAATTTAGTATAGAAACAAAAAGGAATATTAACTTTTCTTAGGATTTTTATTCCTTCAAAGTAAAATGTATATATTTCCTAATAATTTTCTGGATTCCTCCACTGAGTCAGTGAGATCTTGTCGATTTTATTCTGTTACATCTGCGGAGAGCCAGAGTTACTTGCCGAGAGGCTTACATTAGTAGCTCAGTTTCTCTGAAATGTGCTAGCAAATATCCAGTCCTGATGATCCTCCCTTTCAAAATTGTCCTGGTGTTGGTTTGAAGATTCTTTGATCACCCTGAATTTAATTATACAGCCTGATATTTTTATTTAAACTCTAACCTAGCATGTTATCTCTGGATATGCCAAAATAAATGCAATTAGATCACTGTTGTTCTTCGTGGGTGCTGTGGAGTCCTTGTCCAACTCATAGCGACACAACATACAATAGGTGAAACAGTATCGTTAGTGCTTCTCTGCTATTCATAGGATTTTCAATGGCTGATTGTTTTTTGGAGGAGTGGGTTGCCAGGTCATTCTCCCAAGCTGATAGCACCTGATATTCCCAGAAGGTCTCCCATCCAAGTACTAACCAGGCCTGACCCTGCTTAGTTTCCAAGATCTAATGGGATTGGATGCCACAGGGCCTGTGGAGGTTGTCTAAATTGAAAGGTTTGTGAATTTGATGAGACAAAAAAATTGTTTTTTAATTGAATCTCTGATTGACAGTTGACATTTCCTTCCATTTTTATTATACTCTGCCAGTTGGTTTACTATTAGCGCTACTTATTACTTTGTCACCAGTAGAAATGTTATTTTTTAAACTACCTCTATGTTGTACTAAAGATGGCCTTGATGATTATTACCTTGAAATTGCAATAGTTCTCTTCTGATAGATCATATATAATATGTTCTTAAAGAACATACTTATTACATTTATTAATACTTTGAAAAATTATTTTAATGTAATTGGTGTCAGCCACTCATTTACAGCTAAAAGTTCTTTTAGGCTTTTTAGGACTATACAGCATTGTATAAAGGAAACAAAACATCACTCTTGAAGATAGATGAAAAGAAAACCTCTAATTCCTTAGGAAATTAAAACAGTAAAGTTTCAGTGGAAGATAAAACTATCAAATAGCAAGCGAGTCATCAACTCCAGCTAAGTAGCTAGAATGGATTGCTAGTCTAGCTCTTACTCAAAGGATGAATGCTTTTCCTCATGCAAGTTTCTTCCACCAATCTTTCTTTTCTTGCAGTCTCCTTCATACCTCTCATCTGTCTATTCTGATTTTATTTCCTAAGGCTTTCTACAACTCCCATATCTTTCAAGGTGGGAATTAATTAACTCTGTAATAGAATTGACACCACCTGGAACAAAAAGGTAGAAGCAGCAACTCCTTTCACATCATCCTCTTATTCTCCTCACATCCTTATTCTTTCACTCATTATTTATTTAGTATTTACAAGGTGTCATGTGCGTTGGAAGAAAGAAGCACCAAGTCTTACCTCCTTCCTCGTGGCACTCTCAGTACTCCGGCTCCTCCTCTTTCTGAAACAGGCTCCTCACATAACCCTTTGGCATATTTGAACATACACTATATGTATCTGAATTTTAAAAATGACCTTAGACTGTTGTTGTTAGTTGCCAACAAGTCAGTATCTGACTCATAGACACCCTACATACAACAGGTGAAACACTATTGTCAGTGTTTCTCTGCTATTTATAGGGCTTTCAATGGCTGATTGTTTTTGGAAGTGGGTTGCTGGGTCATTCTCCCAAGCCTACAGCACCTGGTGTTCCCAGGCAGTCTCCCATCCAAGTACTAACCACGCCCAAACCTGCTTAGTTTCTGAGAGCTAATGGGATTGGATACCACAGTGGTATGGCTGCCGGCTGACATTAGATTAAATTGTTTTTCCTACCAAAAAGTGTCTTAATAAATTCAATGACTATCATGTAATACCCTCCAGTGGGTCTCACTCCAGCTGTCCTAAAAGAGCCTCCTCTTGACTCATTGGGAAAATTTCATGTCCACCATGTTCTAGTCAGACAGCAGAACATTCTTCCATTATTTGTCAGTCCAGGCCTCATAGACTAACCAAAGGTTTCTTCAATTTGTTTTATTTTGTTTTGTTTTGACAGCTTTTAGAACTCCCTGAACAGCTATTTGAAAGGATACTAAAACAGGCTAGAGTCTGGCCTTAGACTGCTTTCGATGTGTGCTTTTTATCACACATAACAGCAGGAAGGTATTAAAGAAGTTCAAAGTTGCTGATATATTTGTTCTTTTGGATATGTCTAGCACAGCATTTAAGAGCACACATTTTCTTTCTTTGGGATGCCACCTTCATACATAGATGCATGATGTAAATTATTACTGAATTCAATTTTTCATGGCTTATAGTTAACTCAAGGACTTCATCCAAAAATAATCCAGACTGTTCACCATAAACTGAAACTTTTAAAAACATGGGTTACCTTTAATAAATCTCTCCTTCTGTGAACTGAGCTAAGAGTGGAGGTGGATACAAAGATGAAAATAAAATAGAGACTAGTTGGGCACTGTGGCATATGATTGTAATCCCAACAAGTCAGGAGGCTGAGGCAAGAGGACTGAGACTTGGAGGCCAGTGGCAGCCTGTGCAATTTAGCAACATCCTGTCTCAAAATAAAAAATAAAAAGAGTTGGTGATGCATCTCAGTGATATAGAACTTGCCTATCAAGAGTGAGGCCTTGAGCTCAGCTGAGTACTGAAAAAAACAAAAATGAATAGGAGTCTGAGTGGGTTATGGTGATACACTACTATAATCCCAGCACTCCAGAGCAGAGGCCCAGCTGGGCTGTCCATTCAACATGACCCAGTCTCAAAAAAAAAAAAAAAAAAGAAAGAAAGAAAAGAAAAAAAAAAGAAAAAAGAACATGATTTAGCAACAGCAACAATCCATGCTGATGAAGAGGACATATCTGGCTTCAATTCATCATCAAACATAAAACAAACCATAGGACATAAGGATGTCCCAATGGCGTTTGAGAGTTCTTGCTGTACATAGGGAAAATTAGAAATAATCTGTGGGCTCCCAAGAAGCCTCATGGAAAAGGTGGCATCTAAAATGAATCTGGAAATGCCAAAAGATATTAGAACTGCAGAAGTGAAAGAAAAGAAATGTTACCCATTGTCAAATGGTAAAGAGGGAGGGCCAGGTGGGTTGAGAAATTTGGTATGACCAGAACATAAAGTGTGTCAAGGAAGGAAAAAGATGGCAGTTTTACCAAAGCTTCAGACGGATTCAGAAAACAGGATTTGTTTTTAATTTTAAAAACATCATTACAAATAATAATCTCTATTAAGTTATCTTGCACCATTTAGGAGTATGATGAGAACAGCGGCAGGAACTAGCCTGCAGAGATAAACTAAGTTAGGTCATTTAGTACAGAAATATCACAAACCCTCTAGCAATTAACTCACTTAGATCTCTTAATTCCATGGACATATTCCTTTGAAATTTGTTCTTACATATGTATGTATGCATGCATTTGTCATAATTAAAAGCTTTTTCCATAATTAGTTTATATATATACATATGTATTTTTAAGCAAACATGAAATCACACTATGCATACTGTTCTGTAACCTCATTTTTTCAGCTAATAATTCCTGTCTTTCCACTTAATTAAATATTTACTTTATCTAAAATTCAGACTATTTACAAATTTCCCCAATAAGTACCAGAATATCCTTCATAGCTCATTTTCTCAAATTGGGGTCCTATTATACCTGCTTTGTCCTTATTTTGTGCTTCAAAGTTCTTTCCAAAACATAGTATTGTGAGTTATCTTAAATTATTTATCATTCTTACTTTTGTTGTCATTGTTGTTTAATTCCAAATACATCATGTTTTGGTATAAGGCTTATCAAATAAGAATCCTATATTCTCTCAGTATATTTAATTTTTAGATCAGTAGCTCTGCCTCTTTTATTTCTAAAGTGGCTACATATACTAATCTATACATGATAGTAGCAAAATAATACTAGTTAGCCTTTTCATGAAAGTCTATGAATAGTGGTTATGATAAAGAAAGTTTGTTGGCATTTTCTGATTTTGTATTCCTGAATGAGTTCCTTGACAAAAAAATCAAATCATTTATAAATGTTAATGTTTAATGAGTTCAGAAGCTGAAAGAGACTTAGTTATAGCCAGTCTTGAACATACTCAATATACACATTTCTTGTGTCCTTAAAAGATTGACTTTTTATAGGAGATTAAATTGAATTTTGTCTTAAGACACATGATTTAAAACTTGAAGTTCCTGTGGACTGTTTGAATATGCTACTTGTCTGTCAGCCTAATTATACATGCATATTATTTTAAGCATAACTTAATTATAATTGGAATTGGTTACAACCACCAGTTCAAATTGCTTCCATTTTGCCTCTTGTCACAAAGTTTCCTTCTGGCTCCCCCCTTTGTCTGGGAACTCTGTCAACCTCAAGACATGAACAGAAATGTCCTAGCTTTATTCAAATTGCACTAAAAAAAGGAAAGAGAAGAAAAATGGGCTTTTTGGAGAGGATTGAATTTGGTATGGATCCAAAGCTCATTCCTTTCTGCTATTAGTGAGAAAAAAAGATATTTGCAAAATCTTATGATATGATCTTTTTTTTATCATTTTAACATGGGAAAACAATTCAATGGAAACAAGCCAAGACGGGACAGTTAAGCATGGCCCAGCTTTAAAGTTCTATTGGCATTGCTAGAAATTCTCCTTCATTATAATATCTGCATTCTATTCAATTTCCTCTGGTTTATACCATGATAGTGCACTTATTATACCTTCGCACAATTTGGATTGTGAGAATGTGGCATGTCTTCCTTGTAAAAAGCTTAAAATAGGACTGAAACCTGAGTACATAGCATAGGTGCAGACATAGAGATGTCCCCAAAGTGTGTTGACTCTGATGTCTCCACCTCAGTAATTGCATAGGAGATGTTCCTCTAGTAGAGCAGTATGGTTATAGCCTTCTTTCACTGAAATTGTCATATTTTCAGTTGATAAGTATTTGTTTAGCATTATCAAATGATATGTTTGAGATACAACATTAGTGAAGGGGAAAAATAATTCTTCCTTCACATAATTCATATTCTAATTAGATATGAGATGTGAGGTGTGTGGGAAGGTGGCAAGAAGCAGACAATAGGGAAAGAAAACACATGATATTGTGGAAAAATTAAAACCAAACACATAATGATAGATTGCAGTTCCTCAATATACCAGTCTTAGAGGACACGAAAGACCAGATTTCAATCACATCTGTTCTTAGCATAAGATAGACAGCAACTGCCTAGATAATGACTTCTCATCAGGCTAATAATGCCATCAAATCCTAAAATTTACTAATGCATTTATAACTTTCTGATGGACATTTCTTCCTTCTTTTAATAACATTTTCTTCCTAAAGGAATAAAAAAAGAGTGTTTTCCCTTACTTGGGCTCAATTCCATACATAGTCAACCCTAGCATATTGCACATCATCAGCAATTAGGATTTCTGCTTCCTATTCTTGGGGACTGGGGTTTAGCTTAGTTGGCAGAGTGATGTTCTGCACTCTCTGAGGCTCTGGGTTCGATCCCCAGCAGTGCAAAAATGGGAGAAGGATATAGCAATCCACTCTCAAAGCAATCCTGAAACAATCGGCCATTGAAAACCCTGTGAGGGTCACTATGAGTTGGACACGACTCGAAGGCACCTAACAATATCAAGCCATTACCATGAGTAATTACTATGTGTTGTTAAGGTTTACTTGAGTAATTTTAACCTCCTTGGCTGAGATTTCAAACCTTTCCATAGTCTGGCCTCATTTCATTCCTCTAACCATATCACCACTCTCTATAGAGTTATACCCTCTATATGTTGAACCTGTCACTTCCCTAACTTCTCAGTGTGCCAGGCATGTTCTTGCCTGTGTGTCCTTACCCAAGCCTCTGTGAAAGGGTTAACTTATCTCTTTCCAGGTTAGCTAAATTTTTACCCTTATAAGAAAGTCTTTTTTGGTCACTGCCATGTATATAAGCCTGGAGCCGTAGACCTGTGGCATCAGATCCCGTCAGATGTCAGAAGCTAAGCAGGGTCCGGCCTGGTTAGTACTTGGATAGGAGACCGCCAGGGAACACCAGATACTGTAGGCTTGGGAGAAGGACCTGGCAACCCCCTCCCAAAAATCAATCTGCCATTGAAAACCCTATGAACAGCAGAGAAGCACTGACAATAGTGTTTCACCTGTTGTACACAGGGTCGCTATGAGTCGGATACCGACTCGGCAGCACCTAACAACAACAACATGTATATAAATATATAACCTCTGAATTTCACAAATTAAAATCTGTTTTATGGGTATTTATAGTATGCCAATGGATCTATAACTTTCTTCAAGTCTCAGTGATCCATGCATTGTGTACATGCTAAACATTGCTAGCTCCACACACTACCTAGGTGCCCTAACTTTGTCTTGGAGGAGGCAGAGGAAAGAACACAGGCACAGTTTAGGCAAACCAAGGAGAAGGGTAAGGAGCATCTCGGATTTCCACTCCTCTGGACATTATTGGCCTCAGAAAAAGAGTTTTAGAGGCTAGAAATATAGCTCCATGATAGACTGTTTACCTAGCACTTAAGCATATGCAAGGCAGTAAATTCAATCCACAGTACTGAAAGAAAGAAAAGAATAGGAAAAAAGAAAAAAGAATTGAGCTTTGAATGCAGGAGAGCTAGAAGCACTGTCTCACATTTTCTTTCTTAATATGTGTCCCTTTGTCTTACTTGCCTCCTTATTTTTTTCACTACTGGGAGATTGAATCCAGGGCCTCACACATGCAAGGCAAGTGCTTCACCACTGAACTGTATCTCCTTTTGCCCTTTTATTTCTTTATTTATTTTGAGACAAAGACTCCCTAAATTGCACAGGCCTTTTCTGGCTTCAAACACAATCTTCCTGCCTCCACCCCCCAAGTTCCTGGGATTCAGTCATATGCCACCGTACCTAATTGCAAACACATATCCTACAGTTGTCATTATTATTGCTGTCAGGTGCCATTGAGTTGGTTCTGGCTCATAGCAACTCTGTGTACAACAGAACCAAACACTCCACAACACTGTGACATGCCCAGCACTATGTCAGAACTTCTCTACTACTCATAGGGTTTTCAATATCTTATTGTTTCTGGATTGTGATGAGAGTGGGCTGTCAGGTTCTCCTCCCAGTTTTGCAGTGCTGAGGATCGAACCCAGGGCCTAGAGTACACAGAGCAGCACTTTATGAACTGAGCTAAACCCCAGCCCTTACAGTTGATATATACCAGTAAATATTGTTCTGCCTGCAGCTATACCACTGTGGCATCCGATCCCATCAGATCTTGCAAGTTAAGCAGGGTTGGGCCTGGTTAGTACTTTGATGGAAGACAGCCAGGAAATACCAGGTACTGTAGGCTTGGGAGAAGAACCAGGAAACCCACTCCCAAAAGGAATCAGCCATTGAAAACCCTATGCGTAGCAGAGAAGCACTAACAATAGTCTTTTGCCTATTGTACATAGGGTCACTATGAGTCAGACACCAACTTGATGGCACCTAAGAACAACAACAAATATTGTTCTAGGTGGTATCCACCTATGCAAATATAGATCCTTACAAATCATCTAATTGAATCTTTTAATTTTTCAAATAAGTAATCAAAAATAATTAAATGTGAGAGTTTTATAAGTCTTACTTGTGACTCCATGTTGGAATGCTGAGGCTGAGAAGTTTTCTGTTTTGCATTTTATTTTTTGACTGAGGAGATGAAATAAAATAATCATTGAATTGAAAAATCAGTAAGCATTTTTTTTGTGTGTGTGTGGTACTGGGGATTGAACCCAGGGCCTTGCGCTTCTGTGCTCTGCAAGTGCTGGACCACTGAGCTACACCCACAGACCATGTTTTTACTTTTTTGAGACAGGGTCCTGCTAAGTTACACAGACAAAAATTTATTGTATGCAATATAATTCATGTTTTTTAGCCCACTATCAAAATTAATTTAGTGAAGTAAACAGTAGGAAAATTTATGTCCTGAAATTTTCATCTGTACTGAGACAAAATTATTTTGTAAGTGGTGAATTTCCAGTGAGAATGGTGGGATGCGATGCTGAAAGCCCATCTTTAAGTACGGCTCTGATGACTATTAAACCTATGATATGAGTTCCCTGGAATAACTCTAGGTGAGCATAATCTGACTTCTAGCAGTTGAGTCCAAAAAAGAATTTTCCTTTCCCATCTCCGAAGTTGCCTGCAGCGGTAGCCCTGTGGCATCCGATCCCGTCAGATCTTGGAAGCTAAGCAGGGTCAGGCCTAGTTAGTGCCTGGATGGGAGACCGTCTGGGAACACCAGAAGCTGTAGGCTTGGGAGAAGGACCTGGCAACCCCCTCCCAAAAATCAATCTGCCATTGAAAACCCTATGAACAGCAGAGAAGCACTGACAATAGTGTTTCCCCTGTGGTACAGAGGGTCGCTATGAGTTGGATATCAACTCGACGGCACCTAACAACAACAACAACTCCGAAGTTAGTGCTAATTGTCCATTGTTTACTTTCAGCTCCTGCAGTATAATCCAAGTTGCCTAGAGACAACCTCATTTGAGCGTAAATTTGAAGTCCATTACTCTACTTTCATCAGGCTCATGATAATGAGTCCACCATCATTGGGCTTCTCACTTATACAGAAAAAGAGATCTCTTTCCTCTTTGAATTTTTGGACTTTGTCAAATTAGAATATGAGGAGAACTCATGAGCATCACTGTGCTGTTTCACTTGGCAAGGTCACCTCTGTCATCTGCTGGGATCCTGACACAAACTGCAAACTCAACTCACTGTCTTCACTGTGATTAAAATTTGTGCTAGACAATAGTTTTATTAAGAAATTGGTTAATTTTCATCTTCAAAAATCAATCAGTGAGAAGAGACTGAGGTAGTGTGTCCATAAATTTCACTATCGATTCTTGCCTTTCTTTTTTATTAGGGACTAAGACATCTGGCCCCCATGTATCTGCCACTTTGTTTTGCTATGGAGGCTTGTGTGTTGCTGTGATGCTGAAAGTTATGCCACCAATATGACAGATACCAGTAGGGTCACCCATGGTGGACAGTCGAAGCATCAGTGAATTAATAGACTGGTATGGCCCATTTTGAATGAGATAATCATGTGGTCTACTATGCTAGGAATGACAGATTGAAGAGAAATGGGATTGCATCCATCATCAAAAAAAGACATCTCAAGATTGGTCCTGAAGTACAATGCTGTCAATGATAGAATAATATCCATACATCAACAAAGAATGTCAGTTAATATGCCTAATATTGAAACTTATGCACCAACTACTAAGGCCACAAATAAAGATGGGGAAGATCTTTACCAGCTTGTGCAATCTGAAATAGTCCAAATGTGGAATCAGAACATACTGATAATTACTGGTGACTTGAATGCAAAATTTATAAACAAATAAGAAGGCTCAGTAGTTGAAAAATATGGCCTTGATGACAGAAAAGATGCTGGGAATCACATGATAGAATTTTATCACACCAATGACTTTTTCATTCCAAATACATTTTTTCACCAAAATAAACAGCCACTATAGACATGGAATTCACCAGATGGAACATACAGGAACCAAAATGACTACATTTGTGGAATGAGACAAAAGAAAAGCTTAGTATCAAAACTCAAAATGATAGCAAGTGCTGATTGTGGATCAGACCATCGCATGCTCATAAGCAGGTTCAACTGAAACTGAAGAAAATTAGAACAAGTGTCCTAGAGTCAAGGTATGATCATGAGTATATCCCACCTGAGTTCAGAGACCACCTCAAGAACAGGTTTGATGCATTAGACACTAATGATCGAAGACAAGATGAGTTGTGACATGACATCTAAGTCATAATTCATAAAGAAAGCAAAAGGTTATTAAAAAGATAGGGAAAAAAGAAAAGACCAAATTACATGTCAGAAGAGACTCTGAAACATGTCCTTGAATTATGAGCAGCTAAAGTAAAAGGAAGAAATGGCAAAGTTAAAGAACTAAGCAAGATTTCAAAGGGCAGCTCAAGAAGACAAAATCAAATATTATAATGACATGTGCAAAAAACTGGAGATAGAAACCAAAAAGAGAAGAGCATGCTCTGTTTTTCTCAAGCTTAAGGAATTGAAATAAAAATTCAAGCCTCAAGTGGCAATAGTGAGGGATTCTACAGGGACAATATTAAAAAACACAGGAAACATCAAAGGAAGATGGAAGGAATACCCAGAGTCATTACACCAAAAAGAATTTGTGGATGACCAATGATTTCAAGAGGTTGCATATGATCAGGAACCAATGCTACTGAAGTATGAAGTGCAAGCTACCTTGAAGGAATTGGTGAAACACAAAGCTCCAGGAATTGATGGAATACCGATAGAGATGTTTCAACAAACAGATATAGCACTGGAGGTGCTAACTTGTTTATGCCAAGAGATTTGGCAGATAGCTACTGGGCCAACTGATTGGAAGAGATCCATATTTTTGCCTATTCCCAAGAGAGGGGATCCAGTTGAAAGTGGAAATTATCTAACACTACCATTAATATCACACACAAGTAAAATTTTGCTAAAGATCCTTCAAAAGTCCTGAAGCAGCACGTTAACAGGAACTGCCTGCAAATCAAGCCAGATTTTGAAGAGAGCATGGGACCAAGTACATTATTGCTGATGTCAGAAGAATATTAGCAGAAAGCAGAGAATACCAGAAATATGTCTATCTATGTCTTATTGACTATGAAAAGGCATTTGACTCTGTGGATCATATCTAATTATGGATAATTTGAAAACAATGGGAATACTAGAGCTCATAATTATACTCATGAGGCATCTATATATACATGGACATATACATATACAGAGGTAATCATTTGAATAGAACAAGGAAACACTGCCTTGTTTAAAGTCAAGTAACGTGTGTGCATCAGGGTTGTGTCCTTCCACCATACCTCTTCAATTTCTATGCTGAGCAAATCATCCAAGAAGCTGGGTTTGTGAAGAAGAATGCAGCATCATAATTGGAGGAAGACTCTTTAACAGCCTCTGTTATACAGATGACAAAACTCTGCTTGCTGAAAGTGAGGAAGATTTGAAATACTTACCAATGAAGATCAAAGAACATACCCTTCAGTATGGATTGCACCTCAACATCAACCGAAAAAAAAAAATCCTTACAACTGGGTCAATATGCAACTTCATGATAAATGGAGAAAACATTGAGGTTGTCCATGATTTTGCTTTATTTATTCTGCAATCAACACCCATAGAAATAGCAGTCAAGAAATCAGAAGATACCTTGCACTGGGAAAAGCTGTTACAAAAGACTTCTTTAAAGTATTGAAAAGTAAACATGTCACATTGAAGACAAAGGTGTGCACGACTTATGCCATGTTATTTTCAGTCCCATTATATGGGTGTGAAAGCTGGACATTAAATAAGAGAGATAAGAAAAGAATTGATGCCTTTGAATTATGGTGCTGGAGACAAATACTGAATATGCCATGGACTGTCAAAAGAATCAATCTGTCTATCCTAGAAGAAGTGCAACCATAGTGCTCCTTGGAAGCAAGGATGGCTAGACTGTGTCTTACATATTTTGGAACATGTGGTCAGGAGAGACCAATCCTGGAGTAAGACATCATGTTTGGGAGAGTGGCAGGCCAACACAAATAAGGAAGACTGTCAACTAGATGGATTGACACAGTGTCTGCAACAATAGGCTTAAATATAAAAAAGATCCTGTGCCTGGCACCAAATCAGGGAATGTTTTGTTCTGTTTGTACATAGGGTCACTATGAATTGGACCCAACTTAAGGGCACCTAACAACAACAACAACAACAACAACAACAACAACAACACTAATTGACTTTCAGACCAACAGTCTTCATCTGGTTCCTACCTATGCCAGGACAAATTCCTGTTAGAGATTGTATGTACATCCCATAATTCCTCACATTGAGTTTGCAAAGGCAGATATTACTATTCCCATTCTTCTGATGCGAAGAATAACAGAGAATCTTCGCATCTTGCCCATAGTCACATACCTAGCAAGTGATAGATACAGGATTTGAATCCAACGAGTTCTGCATTCTCATCTTCTCCTATTTATTGTTTCTGAATTTCACCATTGAGTAGGGCTTCTGTGTAGCATTTGAATATTTGACACATTGACCTAGGAATGCAAGCCAGGGCCACCTTGAACTAATTGACAACCAACCACCCTAGTTTCCAAATCTGCTGTGCTTTTTTCCCCCTCTTTTCTGTTTTCTTACTGCTTAGTGTTTTCTATCAGCAGATTTTTTTTAATGTTATTTATTTTAAGGCTATCAAAACCCATTATATACTTATTTCATTTGATAGTTTCAAAAAGTAAGATAGAAAGGGAAATCTTAAGGCTTTCATTGTATTGCAGAGGAAATTGAAATCTGAGGAAGCAGTTTGGTGACTGGTTTAACATCACTCACTCTCACCCATTTGTTCTAAGAACATCATTTACTCCTTTGTTGTTGTTGTTGTTTGTTGTTAGGTGCCATCAAGGAGAGTCTGACTCATAGCAACCCTAGGTAAAACAATGCAACACACTTGACTACTTGACACTGTGCCATTCTCAACACTATTGTTGGTGCTTCTCTGCTATTTATAGGGTTTTCAATGGCAGATTGTTTCAAGGATTGACCTGCTGAGTCCTTCCCCCAAGCCTCGAGCACCTGCTTCTCACAAGCAGTTTCCCATCCAAGGACTAACCAGGCCCAGCCCTGCTTAGCTTCCAAGATCAGGCAGGATTTATCATGTCCTATATACCTTCCATTCCATAGGGTTCCTTTTTCTTAAGGAGAATGACTATACAGATTATTATCCAAACCAGAACACTTTTGAGCATGAAAGAGGATTCTGTTGATAATTAATCCAGGACAATAATAATAATCCAGGATCCCTGGGGACCAGATGGTCACTTTAGTCACAATGAACCTGCAATTTTCTTTTAGAAATATTCATTCTACTTAGTAAATTGCCAAAAGTTCAGATCATTTATGGTATGTAAGAAAAAGTTCAATTTTTTGAGTAATTGATATAATTGTCATAGAGATCTACTAGTGGATATGTATAAACATTAGCCAAAAGGCTTTATAATATTTTACTTTTATATTTCAACTTCTTTTCTAGAAACATTTAAAATAAAATTAAAGCACTGTTTGTTATAGTATTTTATGAGTTATTGTTGTTGTTAGGTGCTGTTAAGTTGGGTGTAACTCATAGCGACCCTCATGAGTTATATGCCCTTTATTTATTTATTCATTCATTTATTTATTTTTCCCTAAAGTACTAGGAATTGCACCCAGGGCTTCATACATGCTAGGCAAGTCCTCTACCATTGAGCTGTATGCCCAACTCCTTTTTTGTTTTCAGACAGGGACTCCTTTGTTGTGTAGGCTGCTTCTGCCCTCAAATTCAATCCTCCTGCCTCAGCCTCCTGAGTCACTAGGATTACAGATGTGTACCATTGCACCTGGCTTACACACCATTCTTACAAGCTGTTAATATAATTTATTATTTTAAAAGCTACATAATATTTATGATGATCCTAATAATGATGGTTAATATTTATTGAGCAATTATTATGTCCTATGAGCTTTGAATGCATTCTCTCAATGCTCTCAGTAAGCGAAAGTATGGACATTATTGATTCTCTGTATCACAGAAACAGAAACAGTAATATGTTTGGTAACTGCATTGTCACACTGCTCAGAATTCTGATTCCTATACTTATGTTCTTAACCACTATGCGTCCTTGGTTATCCAGCCTGAGATAAACAGGGCAGGCCTCATTGTTCCTATTTTTTTCACAGGTGAGCAAACAGAGGCACTGAGAGGCTAAGTTCTTCCTAAAATTCTCCTAATTAGTAAGTGGGAGTGTTATATTTGAAACTAAGGGTTTTTTTTTTAATTTCCTATTTTCCTTTCTTTTTCAACGCAGTGCTTCATGAATAATATCTTAATTTTAATCAACACAATCGCTATCTGAGTCAGGCTCAGGCACTTCAATGCAAGTTTCAAGGCCCACACCAATTGCATTTCCTTCTCATGCTCCTTAACTTTCCCTGTTTCCTGCCTTTCTACCTCTGTTGTTCCTATTCTTTGCTTTCTTCCTGACTTCCACCACTAACATCCTCAGAGTACCTCCTATATTCTGAGTATTAGGGTAGGCCCAGGCCACTCAGAGGAGGGCACTATACTTAAGAAACTCACAATTTAATGGAAGATGCAGAGCTATAAGGCACAGATTACTATAGCCTGCACTATACTGATATATGAGGAGTATCAGGAGCATCCTCTGGCCCTAGATATGAAGGTGGGATGAGGGAGGGGGAAGAAGAGCAAAAAGGAAGGGGCAAGGACAGAAGGGGAGAGAATTCTTTGAGGAAGTGCCACAGTGGCTATGCAGAAGGAGAGAAGAAGGTGTCTTATTATTTTTTGATTGCTTGCTTATTTACTTATGCATTTTTAATTGATAAATAATAATGTGTGTGTTTACAGGGCACAATGTGATATCCTGATCTATGAATTGTAGAAAAATTCAGTCAAGAAAATTAATATATTTACTACCTAACCAACTTATCATTTTTTGTGATAAGATTGTTAAAAAATTCAGCCTTTTAGCAATTTTGAAATGTACAATATATTATTATTAATAGTGGTCACCATGAAGTACAATAAATTGCTAAAATTTATTCTTCCTTCATAATAGAAGTTTGAACTCTTAGATCAACATCTCTTTCCTCATCCCTTGCTCTCCTCTCCAGTCCCTGGTAAGCATTGTTCTACCCTCTGTTTTGTTGAGATTGATCTTTCATGTGATTCTACATGTAAGTGCGATCACGCAATATGCACTATTCATCTTTCTGTGGCTGGCCTATGTTGTGTAGCATGATGTCCTCCAACCTCTTCTTTTTAAAACATGTATAGTATAGACAGGGGCTTGGGTTTAGAGCAGTGGTTAGAGCACCTGCCCTGCACATTCTAAGGACCTTGGTCCCATCCCCAGCACAGCAAAAATAGGAGAAGGATGTGACAATCCACTCCCAAATCAATCCCAAAACAATCAGCATCTGAAAACATTATGAAGGTCACTACGAGTCAGACTCGACTTGATGGCACCTAACAACAACATCCATAGTATGCATAACACTTCAAAGAGTGGGAATACCACAGCACCTAATTGTACTCATGGGGAATCTGTACATGAACCAGGAGGCAGTTGCTTGAATAGAACAAGGAAACACTGCCTGGTTTAAAGTTGAGAAAGGTATGAGTCAGGGCTGTATACTTTCACCATATCTCTTCAATTTATATACTGACCAATAATCTGAGAAGCTGTACTTTATGAACAAGAACTCGGCCTCAGGACTGGAGGAAGACTCATTCACAATCTGTGTTATGCAGACGACAAAACTCTACTTGCTGAAAGTGAAAAGGATTTGAAACATTTACTGATGAAGATCAAAGAACATAGCTGTTAGTATGCATTGCAACCAAATGTCAACAAAACAAAATTCCTTACAACTGGGTCAGCATGCAACTTCACAATAAATGGAGAAAAGATTGAGGCTATCCATGATTTTGCTCTACTTGGTTCTACAATCAACCCCCATAGAAGCAGCAGCCAAGGAATCAAAAAATCATTGCTTTGGGAAAATCTGTGGCAAAAGATCTTTTTAAAGTATTGAAAAGTAAAGATGTCCCATTGAAGAGGAAGGTGCACCTGACTCATGCCGTGGTATTTTCAGTTGCATCATATGGTTGCAAAAGTTGAACATTGAACAAGGGGAAAAGGAAAAGAATTGATGCTTTTGAATTATGGTTCTAGAGATGATTATTAAATATACTATGGACTGCAAAAAGAACCAACAGATCTGTCCTAGAAGAAGTGCAATCATAGTGCTCCTTGGAAGCAAGGATGGCTAGATTCCATGTTATGTATTTTGGACATGTAGGCAGGTAGGACCAATCCCTGGAGAAAGATATCATGTTTGGGAGAGTGGCAGGTCAACAAAAAAATGGTAAACCCTCCGCTAGATGGATTGACACAGTGTCTGGAACAATGGGCCTTAACATAAATAAGATCGCGTGCCTGACCTGGAATCAGGGAGTGTTTTGATCTGCTGTACATAGGGTCACTATGAATCAGACTCAACTCTAGGGCATCTAACAACAACAACAACATAGTATATACATTTTAACTATACCACAGAAATATAAAGGCTCACAGGAGACTTCTATGACCAACTATATACCAACAAACAGGATAACTTCAATAAATGGATGAATTCCTAGCAACATGCAACCTACCAATACCCAATCAGGAAGAAACACAATGAAGTAAATACCTTCACTAGGGAAGACTGACAGATTTTGAAAAGGGAATATTTTTAGAGGGCATATTAGCAGGACTTGCATATAATCACCAGGGCAAAAGTTGGTGCCACTGGAGAGGAATGTGGGGACAGATCTTAATAGCCTGTGTGCCCCTCTCTAAGATTCACATTTTTACAGAAATCCTGGGAATGAAGACTTCCTAAACTCCACAAACACAGGCCCAGGGGCTCCATGGACCAGTCACATGAAGCATGCAAAAGGAGCCCCAATGAAGGTTGTGGGCACAGAGTGCAACCCTGACATGAGATGACGGTGCTATCTGTGGCGTATTGCTGTGAGTAAGAAAAAAGACAAAAAATACCTCCACTGGCTTCTCAAAGAGTATTTTGAGAAAGAGTAAGATTAAATAAAGTTCAAGGAGAGTCCAGGCAGGAACTATAATCTGCTCATCTTTGATTTCCAACAGGTGGTACAACAGCTGGTATGGAGGAGGTGTTCATAAAACAGTTGAAAATAAGTTATTTATTTTAATAATAATTATAGCAACAGTTGGATGTGTTTCAGTATTTGCTTATTAACTAGCACTATTTTGAGCATTGTACATATATTAATGTAATAATCAGTATAACCCTGTGATGCACCTCAGCACCTGCTTCTTCTTTTGAGCCAAAGGCAACTTTTTGATTTTCTATTAGTTTTGTTTTAATCACCTATAAGTTTACTTTAGGGCTCAGTTGGTACAGTCCTGCTCTACAGTATCTGAGGTCCTGGGTTCAAGTCCCAGCACGAAAAAAATGGGAGAGGGATTTTGGCAATCCACTCCAGAGGCAATTCCGCAACAAGAAGCCATTGAAAACCCAATAAGGGTCGCTGTGAGTCAGCCTAGACTCGAGAGCACCTAACAACAACAACCTAAGTTTACGTTACTCAGTCCTACAAAAAGTGGCAATGTAGTTCTTTCCTCTCACTGCTCCTGGCATACCTGTATCCAATAATGTTATGACTGAAAACCACAGATCATGTTAGTCCACAAGTGTTCATCACACATCTTTCATCTTTGTCCTCCTCATTTCAGTTAAGTGTCTGAGGGAATTTATATAACTGCTCCAATAGTACTGAGAACACTCATAAGCTTATGAAAGGACATTTTGGCTTTATTTCTTTTTAACATTCCTGCTAAAGTTGTTGCAGTCACTTGGTGTTTCTTCATAGTGCTCAGGCCAAATGCCTTTCTATTTACCAGCCCAAACTACACAGGGTTTCCCCCTAGTTATAATATTATTGATACTCTGTTGCATTTTATTGGTTTTATTACTTAAATAATAGGCTACTTCATAAACAAAATTACAAACCCTACTAGCAAAAAAATCAGAATCAGAGTTCTAGTTCAATTCCTGCATAGTTATGTAATCTGAAGCAAAACTGTAGGTACCTCAAATTCCTCATCTTTAAAATGGGCATGCCACTCCCTGTAGTCTTCTATTGGTTCTTAGATGAACTATGTAAAAGCATAGTAAAAATTTTGAAGACTTTCAAAATGTTATTAAGTGACTATTAATGACTGATTATCTAAAGCAGTCTTGCTGGAAATCTTTTGCAGTAGCTGAACATTTAAAAATGATGGTGTATGAAATAATGATGTACAGGTACAAGTTATTCAAATGTTTAAATATTTCTAATGAATTGAATTTAACTTATAGGTACTACCATAAGAGTAATAGAGAAAAAAATGAAACAAAATTAAAATTTTCATCACCTCTATCTTGCATGAATATAAGAGGTAGGCTTTTAGGGGAACCTCTATTATATAAATGTTTTCTCACAGTGAAAGAACTGAAATAGCGTAGCCTAAGAGTAGAAACAGGATAGAAAGCAAAACATATAAAGCTGCAGCAAATTATTCCATCATAAGTCATTTCATGATTTTCATTAATAGCTAATAGCAAATTTTAAATGAATTATTCATGAAATTTGTCCACAAATATTTTCTTGAACTTGAACTGAACTTTGATCAGCACAGTGTATTTAGTCAGACATATTTATCATAATTTCCACAGTTTCCATTCCACTTTGCTTGAATCATTATCTAGCAGCCACATGGAAGTAACTGAATACACAATAACCAAGCACATTTGGGGGGCTTAGGAGATTGAAACATTTCCATGTTCTGTATCCTCCTTCATGCAGTCTGCAGCTAATAGGACACAGGAAGTGTAAGGAGGTATAGATGAAAGTACTAATTGTAGAAAAACATGTGCCAAAGTTTTCATCTTTGATGTTTTGGGGAAAATACAGAATGGGGGTTCACTGGAAATACAATTAACTAAAAGTTAATCTATGCTTCTCGAGTTTTGTGTATTTATGTGTTTTCTTTAAATTAAGTTACGATATTTGTCTTCCTGAATTTAAAATAAAAAGAATGCATCTCCATTCTTTCTTTTAGCATATTTAAATTAAATATTTACTCTGTTCAAGGCACGGACTTCTGTGCTATGATACAGACAAAAGAATCATTGCCCATATGTGTTTCTATACTCATTCATAGGGGTGACTACACCACACATGATTCAGGAGACTGAGTCACATTTTTTTCCCCAATCAAGACCATTAAGTTGCACTAACTTTTTTTTTCAGTGCTGGGAGGGTTTAACCCAGAGCTTCATATGTACTAAATAAATATGCGACCACTGAGATCCACCCCTTTACTGGCCTCTACTTTTTATTTATTTTTATTTTGAGACAGAGTCTCACTAAGTTGTACAGGCTTCCACTGGCCTCTATCCTGAGATGCTCCTGCCTCAGCCCCCCTGAGCACGTGGCGTTTAAGGCATGTGCCACAGAGCCCAGCAATTTTCATTAAATTCTTAATTAGAAATTTGATTATCTGTCTTGGTACCTATACTGTGGATTTGCTTTGGGTGATATAAAAGATGAGTATATTAAACCCATTGAAAAAATGAAACTGCTGAATAATGCACCCTTTTCCATGGTTCCATTTAGAAACCCCTTGCTTATGGTAATTGTAGCCATTAGCAGTAGCTCACAATTATTTTCATTTGGACCTTTTTCTGTAACTGGGGCCAGGAGCCTGATTTCCTGGGAGGCACATGTGCCTCAAAGCCCTTCATCTTAAACTAGATTGTTCTCTGGAAATTAAAACAAAATTGGCTATTCAGTTATCCAGCAGAAAGAAGATGTTCTACAGAAGAAATTGCATTTATGCTCCCAAAACAAAGATGACCTTTGGATTATTTGTTATTTGGGATTCTGAATGCTACCAGCCCCATCTCTGCCTACAATAATTGAGAGATTTCATCTGTTTTGTTTAACCTTTCCTTCCTTAGCAATATTTAACAAACGTTTGATGAATCCATTTTTTCCCTAGATCTTTGTTATATCTAGGCTTTAAAGTATAAGCTATAGTTACTTAGGGCTGAGGTTAAGCTCAGTTTGTAGAGTGCTGCTTTGTGGGCACTGAAGCCCTGGGTTTGACCCTTATCACCACAAAAAGGGAAAACGGACCTGGCAGCCCACTCTCAAAACAATCAAGCATTGAAAACTCTATCAATAGGTAAGAAGTACTGACATGTGACAGGCATGGCACAGTGTGGAGGAGTGTTTCATTCTGTTGTATATATGGTGGCTATGAGTCCGGCCCAACTCGTGGTCACCTAACAACAAGAACATACTTTTATAAGATAAATAATTCCAAATACTAACATCTTAAGTAATGTATTACTCCATATTCATTGCTCCATTAAGAATTTTAATAGTAACTGTGCTTCGATAGGGCTGCAAAACCCTTACATCTACAGTAATGCAAACAAATACAATATTAGGGATATTCCTACTCTCCAAGGTACTCAGATCTCCACCACTCTGGAGACCTGAGTTGTTGTTGTTGTTGTTGTTAGGTGCCGTCGAGTTGGTGTCCTACTCGTAGCAACCCTACATACAATAGTTGAAACAGTGTTGTTAGTGCTTCTCAGCTACTTATAGGATTTTCAATGTCAGATTGTTTTTTGGGAGTGGGTTGCCCAGTCCTTCTCCAAAGCCTACAGCACCTGGTATTCACAGGCTGTCTCCCATCCAAGTACTAACCAGGCCTGACCCTGCTTAGCTTCTGAGATCTGAAGGGATTGGACACCACAAGGGTATGGCTGCAGGCCGGTTAAATTGTTAGACGACACAAAAAGACATTTTGTCTTGAAGATGCTCTCAGAGTCACCTAATTCTCCAAAAGCTATGCCCCACAACAAAGACTCCATAGAGTTCTGACTGCTTCCTGGCCAAAATTGAGGTTCTTGGAGGTAGAAGATTTAGTCTCCAGTTTATTTGTGTGAGTCAAAATCTAAGATTGGTTTCCTCATCTTTAAAATGAAGTAATCACACCTGTCTGACAAGTTCACAGAACATGAAGTTTGAATAAACTGCCTCGAGATACTTTATGTACAGTGTTCTTATTCCCTGAAATCTACTTGACTAAAATCAAGTTTGTTATCTCACCACATAAAAATGGAAGAATAGAGCCTCACTGAATATGGATTATATGTTTGAACTTGTAAATATCTTCTCAAGATTCACTGAGGGTATTCTGGGAACATTTAAGGACATATTAATTCCTACTTCAGATTGGAGACTAATGTGATTACAAACTGGGAGACTGTGTTTTCAAATATAAGTTCCACGTTGACTGTTATGAAGATATAAGATCAGCATGCAGCACATTGTGTTCAATTTCTCAATGTCAAGCTAATGCTGGAGAAATGGCACTGAGGAGAGACAATGTTAGATAATTGCAAGCAACATAGTAGTATTTAAACAAGGATTCAGCCAGGCATGGTGGCACATGCCTGGAACCCCAGTGCTGCAGGACATGGAGGCAGGAAGATCTCAAGTTCAGGGCCAGAGGCAGCCTGTGTAACATAGTGAGACCCTTTCTTAAGTTAAAACAATAAAAATGGGCTGGAGATACAGTTCAGCGGTAGAGCACTTGGGAAATATGTGCGAGGCCTTGGTTTCTTCAACCTTGAAGTACTGGAAAACAAAAACAAACAAACAAAAAGAAAAGAAAAGAAAAGAAATCACACCTAGAGCTTATGTTTTATGATAGGTGATAGGTTTTTCTTTTGCCTTTCTGGGTCCATCTGGAATAGTCCAGAAATGTTTCAATCTCTCTGCTAGTGAAAGGGATAATGTAAATGATAAGAAAATTTTCAGGATCAAACATTAGCTAATGCAAAGTTTGACATGTGTTTGTCATATTTATCTATGTGAGGTAGGTTATAATTTCTACACGATGGCCATTAGAAATTTTAGAAAAAACAAAATTATAGTTTAATATGACAGACACTTATTCAGTGGGAGCTTCAGTGGGAGAAATTTCTTGAGGAAGCATGTGAGTAGGTGAAAGATTTTTTCTTTCAGAGCTAGAAAATAACTCAAGTTAAATTAATTCAAACCTTTCTTCCTTTCTTTTTTAAATAAGAGAATTGAGCCCCAAAGGAGTGAAGGTTAGGGGGTGTTTCTTATTAAATTATGTCATTGTCAATCAAGGACAAATACTCATTTCCTTGAGTCCCTCAGAGTCAACAGAAACTTCTTCCCTTCTAACAATGATAGAGCCTAACTGATTTTCATTGAAGACATAGAAATGTGCTTTCCTGATTTTCTAGAGCCAAAATAACTCTTACTTTGATAATATGTCATGGAAATGTGTTTTTTCAATGTCTATTAATCAATTTATTATCATAGACTCAACTGTTTTGCTTATCCCATGCCTTCTTTTTAGTAACTGGGGGATGGTGGGCGATGGACTCCCAGAAACTGCCACATGTAAGTGTATGACAAAAGAAATAGAGAATGAATATCCTGGAAGCAGTGGAGACTGTCAACATAGAGAAGGTAGTGCTTTCTTCAAAACTAAAATTCCAAAGAAGTCATTTCTATAGTAGCTTCATGAAAAAAGAGAAGAAATGGCAACGTGGTTTCTGCATGTGTTAATGCCAGTGTTTTAGTTAAGGGGACGTATGGGAGGCAGACATCTGGGAGAGTGGGGAAGGCCACGCAAACTGTGGTGAGAGAGAGTAGCCAGTCAGGTCTGTACTGCTGCTGGCTCTTGAAACCATTAGAATTTGCTGATACCATATTATCTTTATTTTTACATTACGTTGAGATACTATGGCAAGATGAGCCAGGAGCCATACCATACTTGTGTCCGATCTCATCAGATCTCTGATGCTAAGCAGCCTTGGGCCTGGTCAGTCCTTGGATGGGAGACTGCCTGGCAATACTGAGTACTGGAGGCTTGGGAGAAAGACCCTGCAGCCCATTCTTGAAGCAATCAGCCACTGAAAACCCTATGAAGACCAGAGAAGCACTGACAATAGTGCCAGGCATGGCACAGTGTGGGGTAGTGTTTAGCTCTCTTATACCCAGAGTTGCTATGAGTCAGATCTCGCCTAACAGGATGAATCACCAAGGTTCATTTTACATGGGAGATTATGTATGTGTAAAGCATACTCAAAATGAAAGCCAGGAGTGGGACTGGGATGAAGTAGGCACAAAATTTAAAGGAAGGGAGCAAAAAAATGCCTTAATCAAGAAAAATTGTTTTAATGCAATATTTTCAAATTCAAAGTTAACACAAAAATTCGTAAAGAACAAGTCAAAATCAATAATAGTATTTTGCTTTTTTTCTCATGTTGCATCAAGCTCCAGTATGATTCAACATGATTCTGATGGAAGAACAAGGAAAACCATTGGAAAACTGAGGGATTATATGTACTTATGGCATTGATTATCATATTCGTGGTATTATAGAGGATGTATATTTATAAAATCTAGGTTGGAGCTAGTTATGAGATTCCTGCATATAGATAAATTAAAATTCACTTCCCTTGTGCTTTTAACCATCTTATGCCATGGAGTAGTAATCACTCATTATTTAATATATTTCCTCTTTTTCTGGCTGTTGATAACATCAAGATTTTTAGTTACTTTGACTTGCGTTAATTAGCATTGTTGTTGTTGTTGTTGTTAGGTGCCATCGAGTCGGTATCTGACTCATAGCGACTCTCATAGGGTTTTCAATGTCTGACTGTTTCGGGATTGCCTTGGGAGTGGATTGCAGGTCCTTCTTCCATTTATGCAGTGCTGGAAATTGAACTCAGGACCTCAGAGACTGCAGCGCAGTGCTCTACCAACTGAGCTAACTCCCAGCCCTTAATTGGCATTAGAAGGACTAAAATGACTTTGAGAACAATGAGAGTTTGATAATGACAGAAAAAAATGGCACTAAGTTCCATATAGAATTTTAATTGGGCATATTTTGTTGAGAATATATACTTCTTGATGATAAGCACTTCCCAACTAATTAATATAAATATTATGGATGGTATAAAGAAAGAGAACATCAAAGAATGAGAAATACTAGGTTAAAATATCAGCTATAAATTGCCAACCTGTTATTTCCATCAATTAGAAAAGTGGGAGTGGCAAATTCACTTTAAAAACATAGTAAAGTATACAAAAGTAAAATTTACTATTTGAAGTCCCAGTTCATACATTAAAAAGTAAATTTCATTTTAAATTCAATGTAATCATTTTGTCTAAACCAATATACTATAAGGAAGATTACATCTGTAATATCTATCCATGTATTTATCTGTAGCATAAATTCATGTGCTGGCTCACATGATAAATGGGATAATATTTCAAAGATGCAGATTCTAAATATTTAACTCAATTGCCATGATAATTTGATTGGACCAGCTATTTAGCATTACTATTTGTAAAAAATAAAAGAGTACATAGTCTGGGTTTTACTTAATCCATCTCTTTCCCTTCCTCTAATATTAAAGATGAGGCATCTATAACCAAGGAAGATTTGGTCGCTCAGCTCTCAGTTGAAATATTCTGTCTTCTCATGAAACATTGAACATTTATCCACATTTATGATAATTAAAACTTCACAGAGGTGTTCACAATCAGAAAAAGATTCTTATAAGGTATATGTTTAAGAAGCAGAACAACCAGAACAGTGAGAATACTTCATCCTGGAGAGGAAAATGTAAGGAAAAAAATAGGGAAGTGAAAATAAATGCTAATTTGTCAACAATTGTTTAGCAAAAGTCTGTTACAATGTCTAGGAAGGAATATTTTCAAATGAGGGCAGCCAACACCAGTACCAGCAAAAGAGACACACCTGAATTTGAATGCAACTTTAATATTTGACCTATTTTAATTTCTGAGATCTGTGTATTAGTAAGTCATAGATGTGAACCAGAATTCTTATTTTCCCTTGTCAGGTTAGTAGTACTAACTCTTATAATTTAAAAGGGATCCAGACCTCTTAAATTCCAAAAATGATTTTATATTTTCAAAAAGAGCAATTCATGTTCACATTATCACTAAAGGATTGTGAATATCACTTCACAGCATATCAAATTCCTGTTC
The DNA here is from genome assembly GCA_007922755.1 of Pedetes capensis. NCBI lineage: Eukaryota > Metazoa > Chordata > Mammalia > Rodentia > Pedetidae > Pedetes > Pedetes capensis. The sequence goes on from VMDO01001020.1 coordinate 156,397, forward strand.
AATTGACCATATGTATATTTATATTCTATTCACCATTCAAAGATGCACACTAGCAGATACCTAGAAACAGCTTACCAAACACATATTTAAATGACTACTAGAAAGATACTCCTGCTTTCATATTTTTCTTTCACCAGTTTGTAATAATATCTAAACTGATTTGAAAATCATATTTGCTTGGTGATTAAAGATATTTCAACCAGAATTCACCAATAAATTGAAAAGCATGCACAGACTACTTTAATCCCATTCTTATCTTCTAAATTATATACATTCTTTTATGTGTGTCAAGTATTTTATATGAAAAAGTTATGTAAAAATTAAATACCAGATAAATTACTTAACATAATTGATAAAATCACTTGTGTTGCAAATGGAATTTCAAGATCCCTGAGAAAGTATGATGTTAAAAATGAAATCTAAAGAATTAAGAAAATTATGTAATGGAGACATTAACAGAAATGGAAAAACAAGCTTTATGCTCACCTTTATTCCTATTAAAGGGTTTTAGCTGTTGTTTAAATTAGAAAAAAAATAATTCTAACTTTTAACAAGTATGTGAGTGTATACTCTTACCATTCTGAAAGTAAATAAAGCAGTGTGGTATAAAATAATACTTCCCAAGTGTTGTTGCACGATATAATTACATGGAAACAATGAAAATATTTCTATGCCCACACCCCACCCCAGCCTAGGCCAAATCCAAAACGTTGAGGATAGGACAAAGACCTGAGGAGAAGAATTGAGACTTTTGAATTATGGTACTGTGGAAAAATATTAAATATATCATGGACTTCCAAGAGAACCAACAGATCCATCCTAGAAGAAATGCAACCAGAGCATTCCTTGGAAGCAAGGATGACTAGACAGCATCTTACATATTTTACACAAGCCATCAGGAGGAAACAATCTCTAGAGAAGAGCATCATGTTTGGGAGAGTGGTGGGTCAAGGAAAAAAGGAAGACCCTCAACTAGATGGATTGACACAGTGACTACAACAATGAGCTTAAATGTTAAAAATATTTGCATGGCACAGTATCGGAGATTGTTTTGTTCAGTCATACATAGGAGTGCTATTGAGTCGGACCCACCTAAAACAAAAGTATTTTAATCTCTCCTGAGTGATTCCAATTTGCTTCTGTCTGTGATCTGAAAAGACCTTGTTAATACACAAATTGTTGGGCCTCATTTTCAGAACTTCCAATTCTGTAGCTCTGGAGTAGCACATGAGACTTTGTATTGGTAATAAGTTCCCAGATGTTATAGCTGCTAAGGCCCAGGCAATGGCACCTTCAGAACTATTGGCATAGAGCATAGAGTATTTAAAATTAGACTTTAACTTAAAGGGCTTTATATTATAGTGAATAGACCTGACATAGCTCTGGAGTAGCTCACCAGAAAATGGAGAAGTTTTTAAGGACCTAAGAAGTATTATAGAGTTCTTTATTAAATGGTCTCCAAGACTATGTTTTCATCCTGAATCCAGTGAACTCACTATTACATAAATCAAAACTGAAATCCTGTCTGTTGGAAGAACATGTATCACTTTCAGGAATAAGACATTTTTAATATCAGCAAGTTAAACAAAAATGGATATTAAAAACTGAAACAGATGATTAATCAATAAAGTTGGAAGCACAAGACCTTATTAGTTAGATAGAGATTAGCTGGTGTATGTCAAGTGCTAGCTATAAAATTTGAAAATTAAAAATGATTGCTCTTGCCAGGAGTGATGGGGAACAGCACAGAGATGTTTAAAACATGTGACCTTCTTTGTAAACTCCAATTGAATAAAATAGTGCTAAGCTCTTCTGGTTTCCCTAATTCTCCTTTGAATTCACTTGATTCTAAAATCTCATTGTATGTGAAATTTTCCATGTAAGAACTAGATGGAAGCTAGAGGATGTATTAGAAAGTCCTCTGAATATTCAGAATGACTCCAGATAGTGACCCTTTACAATGAAACAGAGATATTCCAAAGAGTTCAAAAATGTGTCATCTCCTTTCCAGGATGAATAGGAGGCTTACAAACCAGAGCCATCTTCTTTCTCAGAATGCTCTTTAGTAAAGTTGGCCTTTAGTCTCTATCTTGTTGATCCCTTTTCTCAGGATGGTATATAAAACATTTTTACTCTAGACAATAACATAGTAGTTGTTATAGATCAAGAAGTAAAAGAGAAATCCTTTTCTGTGAATAAAGGAAAATGAAGTCATCCTAGCATTGGACAAAAGGAGAAAACATGATCTTTAAGTTGAGGAGGGCTGAGTAGTGTTTGTTGGAAAAGCATAATAATAACAAATATAAAAACAATAACTTGTGCTTATGTAGAAGTACCCGATGCTGTTCTTAGCAGTTTATCCACATTGAAAACATATTCATTAATACAGTCTAAGACCACCTTGTATCATCCTCATACGACAGAGAAGGAAACTGAGTTTCAAAGATGCTGAGTATTGTGCCAAGATCACACTACTACCAAGAAAATGAACTAGGATGTGAATGCAGGTAATGGAATCCCAAATCTGTCCTCTTTAGCTCACACTATGCATCTCAGCATTAAAAAGGTGAACAGTTATATCAGTGTTGGGGATGAAATAGAGAGATAGGAAGTCAACATTTGGGCTAGGTATATGGCGAAACTTTTGGTGTTACTAGTACAAGATTATAGAAGGAAAAGATCAAGTAACTGAGGACTGGATGGAGTTTTCTGGTTTTCTATGTTGGTTTTAGGTAAATCAGTTAAGGAAACTTTATGTGAGAAAGATAATTTGGAAAGTTAACACCAGGATTAGCTGTGAAGCTAAGTTAACACTAATGTCTTGATTTCTTGCCTCAGTTGGCCATTATGTCACAGGTTTCTGAAAGTGGGGTTTGGGGCTAATTCAATGCTGTGATTATAGCTCCTAGGAAAATCTGAGAAAGCTAGAACTCACTATATTTCATATTAAGTGAATGATTTGGTTCAATCTTCTCTAATAGAGGGAGATTTCTAAGATCACTCTGGTATGTAATTAGGCATTACTGACTCTTTTTCTGCTTAGAATATGTAAATGTAAACTTGATTTATTCACTGAGATTGATGGACACTTTAGAATTTTAATGTGGGGCTCTTAGGAATAGTGCTGATGTAAACATTTTGACTATTCCTCTTTGTCTACACATATGTGAATATCTGTTGAGTATATATAGCTAGGAGTAGAATTGCTAGATCATATGTTCAACTTATGCATTTTTTCATCTTCATACTTAGTACCAAATCATTTTTCAGGGTGGAAGTATCAATTTATAATCTCATTACATTCTAGTCCACATTTAGTACTGTTAGATTTTTTTTTTTTTTGGCTATTTTAGTGATGTCTCATTATAGTTTTAATTAGATACAAACTTATCTTAATATAAAGATATAAAGGTCTATAAATGATATTCAAGTCATGGGACTTTAGAGCTATTCTAGAGAATTAAAGATGAGAAGCGGTCAGAGGAGTGAGCCCTGTTTCATCAACTTTAAGACATCTGGAAGAAGAGGAAGAACAAGCAAAGTCATTTCCCTGATAAGTGGCAGACCTGAATTTCAGTACATGTCTATTCGTCGTCAAAGTCCAAGCTGTTCCAAACATGCTGTGCTCCCTCAAAATCACACTCAAGAAAAAATGCAAATAAAGTTAGAGAGGCAGACGACATGTGTGCTTGTCACAGCATTACTATTTTATGCAAACGTGTTTTCAATTTGCTTTTCTGTGATGAAGTGGAAGACACAGTTTTTAAGGGTGGAGAAATATAAAGGATTTCATGGGGTGGGTTCAAAGAAATGGTGAAAGTTGATATATGATGGTCTAAAGTCTATCATTATAATCAAACAAGTGGAAAGAAGTGAGTAACTAAGGAAAAGGGGAAAACATAGAAAAAACTCTTAGTCCTAGAGAGGCAAGTTGTGTCCATAAGTTTTTTTTTTTTTGCTTTTTGAAATTTTTTTTTTCAATTTGGGGACTAAGCCTAGGGCTTCCTGCAGGCTAGGTAAATGATCTGCAAGTCAGTCAGAGTCCCAGACCCCTTTTCATTTTTTATTGTAAGACAGGGTCTTGCTAAATCACACATACTGCCTCTGCCCTTGAACTCTCACAATCCTCCTGCCTCAGCCTCCTAAGCTGCTGGGATTACAGGCATGCACCACAATGGCTGGCTATTTTTTATTTTTGGAATTTTTTTAGTAGTAGCAACAACTTTGCCTATAAAATAAATCTTACCTTCTTGATTTTAGAACTTCCTCAAATCCAGGAGAACTGACACCTTTATTATATGATTGTCTGCTAGTCTCAGAGTTCCTATTTCCTTTCATTTTAGAGCAGAAGCTATCAAAATTAAAATTAACTCTTGGCCAATGATGTTTTTTACTCTGGTAGAAAATATAGGTAAAAACTTGTGGACATACGTTCCCACTCATATTTGAGAGCTGAATCATACTTAAAGGAAGAAAAAAATCCTATACATAAATTGATATATAAAAATGCACAATTAAACTTAGCAAAGAAGGGACACTATAAACAGTAGAAAGGACAGAGGAAACTACCCTAGGCAAGCGAAGATTGGAGAAGATGGGATGGGGAGGAAGGTCAGTGTGAAGAGATGAATGGGGAGAGGATGATCTCATTGCAAATAGTGCAACTTCATGAGTACATTGGAAAAACAAGGGACTATAACCAAATAAACATTTGGATTTTACTACATATTAGCCATAATGTTCCATAAACTTTGTGGGTTGATGAAAGTGTTGTCAGAAGTGATGTAAAGAATACATAATGGAAAAATCCAATGCTATATTACTCTGTGCCCTTTTGTTGTTGTTGCTAGGTGCGATCGAATCAGTATACGACTCATAGGGACCCTCATATGGCTGACTGTCTCGGGATTGCCTTGGGAGTGGATTGCCAGGCCCTTCTTCCATTTATGCGGTGCTGGGAATTGAACCCAGGACCTCAGAGACTGCAACGCAGTGCTCTACCAACTGAGCTAAATCCCAGCCCCCTTTACCTTTTTATCATTTGCTAATAAAGGGAAAAAAAATAAAATAAAGGAAAAAAACTTGTAGCCAATTCAGAACTCAGTGTCATAATCACAGTCTCCTTCAGTTGTTTTTGGTTTTGAACAAGAAACAATAATTCCCTGAAATCTTTATAAGCCTTTTGTGCTCAAATCCACAGAGGTAAACAATGTTCTGCTGGCTGATTCACTAAGGTTTTCCCAGAAAGGTTCACAAAAGGGTTTGCTTCACCTCCCTTTCCTAGGAAACCTGATCTTCAGGAGGAGTCCACAGTTCTGTTGTCCAATCAGAAATGGCTTGGAAAATAAAATGAGTTATTTTCAGTCTTTCAGGTATACTTGGCTGCCAGCTGTCTTAGCCTTCAAGAAGTGTGTACAATCCTCCAGACTCTAGAGTGTCTGTTGACATGTGCTTACTTGTTGAAGCATTTATATCTTCATTGTCCTTGACTCTCTGCCAGATTTTGTCCACAAACATATTTTGGCCTTTATCAGTTATTGTGCCTCCTAAATTTAGGGTGGGCTTATACACTTTCAAATTTATTGTCACTAAACATTATACATTCTGGCCTGAGTCTAGGTTCTTCCCAAGTCACAGCCTTGACCTATACAGACATATCTGTCAATTTTTCTCTTAGTGCAAGTTTCTTTCTGTTTATCCATGGCTCATTATATAATAAAATTTTAGAATATCACTTAGTTTTAGTTTACTACATATGCCTGGTGTCTTGCCCTCTGGATTTTCTCAAAAATAGAAGAAAAATTAAATTTATATAAAAAACTTTAAAGATTTACTACCTTAAGTATCATGGCAAAGTAAATAAAATGTAAAATCTATTCTCTAGCCTCCAAGAATCTTAAGTTAAGACAGGGAAATAAAATATAAAGAGATAGCAAATTAAATAAAAATTCAAAGTTTTAATATATCCTAAACCCATAAACCACATGCTGTAAGAACCTATACAATTTTGAATACTGATGAAATAAATGATAATCAGAAATATTTTTAAGTGTTATAAAGGGGAGAAAATAGGTTAAACAAGGATGATATCAAGGAGTAAGAAATATGTGTATAGAGTCTAGACAGATCAGACTGTACAAATTGAGGAAATGCATGAAAGAGTATATGTTAGAATGTTTGTATAGATGATACAAGGGAGAAGTTTTAAGAGTTGGATGGACAAATAGTAATTTGTCTAGAAAATAGGGGATAGTTTTGGGTCTTTTTACATCTTGGTATTTGAGGTGTGATCAAAAGATAGGGTGAATGTTTACATTTTAAAAATTATCAGAGTAAAAGAAACATTGCCATTAATGACCCTCAATATATGCCCCCTGTCTTTGAACACATTTGCCCCATCATTCTTGCCACTTCCTGAAGTGGTTCTGAAAGTCCTCTTTCATGAGTGTCCTTAGTTGCACTGTTGTGGCTGTTTCAATATCCTGCACAGATTCAAAACATTTACCTTTCATGGTCATTGTGACTGAGAAAGAGCTAGAAGTACCACAGTACCAGATCTTGTGAATAATGTAGATGACACACCATAATGTTTTTCTTGGACAGAATTTGCCATACCGAAAGCAGTATTTGACATGGAACATTGTCATGAGGGAGGATGAAACTGAAGACATTCATGAAAAAGAACTTCCAGAGCTGCTTCATAAGAGGAAAGAACAATAAGATGTGTGTTTGAAGCCAGATGGAGTATTATGAAGGAAACTAATGATAATGTGTCTTTTAGTGTAATAGTTTTTTTATTTAAACATTCACCATAGTTTTTGATCATACCATGTAGTTCCCATTGGAGAGGGCAGATAAACACAGAGACACACATAGAGAGACAGAGACAGACAGAAGAAAAAACAAAGAAACAGAGTGAGTGGAGACACAATCTAACAATTCACGTCATACCAAATCCCAGCTCTAAAACTGTTATTGCAGCAGCTCAGCTTTTATAACCTCAGTTCTGAATCTTCCCACTTTTCCTTCAATTGCTAAATGTTCTTCACTCTCCATTTCATTCCCTTACTGTCCCCTTCTGATTCCCTACATTTCTCTGTTCCCTAGTTCCCTCCTTTCTGTCCTCTCTGCTAGATTCTTCAATGCCCTTGAATAGGGCAGTCCTCGCCATCTGGCTGACATTGAGATATTCTCCTTAATGACTACTGGAGAGAGAATACCACTTATCTCAGACATCAGGAGTCCTAAAGGCTTTGGATGTCAGCCTGTCAGCAATGGAAGGCTGCTGTCATTGGAGATATTTGGCACACCTGTAATCCCAGAGGCTCAGGAGGCAGAGGCAAGAGGATCACAAGTTCGAGACCAGAGGCAGTCTTCATAACTTAGTGAGACCCTGTCTCACAAAAGTAAAAAATGGGCTGAGGGTGCAGCTCAGTGGTCCAGCACTTGCAGAGCATGGAAGTGCGAGGCCCTGGGTTCAACCCCAGTATCACACACACAAAAAAGATATTTGGGCAGGAGAAAAAGGAGCAAAACAATGTTTTATGACAATCAGATTTGACAGTGGTGTGGGGGGAAGATAAGGGCAGGGCCTAGGGGAAAGGTTAAAATTGTGAACATAGACCAATTAACTAAAGCTTTTATAATTTCAAGTAAAAGATATACCTTGTGCTTCTTTTAAAAATGACTGATTTTTTTTTTTGATGGAAAAAAAACTAAGCTGGTCACGGTGGCACATACCTGTAATCCTAGCACTTGGGAGGCTGAAGCAGGAGGATCTCAGCTCAAGGTCAGCCTAGGCTAATAGCAAGAACCTGTCTCAAAGAAAAAAAAAATCCATGAGTGTTTCTATAACTTATTATTAGTTTTTCATGTAACCATTAAATATGATTCTTTCCATAGCAATGTAGCAATATTACTACTGTGGAGAACAAGGGGACATCTTATTATTCATAATATATGAAAACAACACACATATTGAAAGATTCCTTTCAATCAAGATTCAAGTGAAGGCATGCTCCATTAAAATCACAGCCCCTATAAGGAGGCCTTTTGTGCCTATTGCCGCAGATTGTCCTTAAATCCTTTCTCTAACAGTCAGTGTTGTGTGTGTGTTACAGGTCAATTAAGATGAATAAAGGGATTGTTTACTAGGATAACTAGCAAACCACCATTATTATTGTCACTGAAATTACCACTCAAGAGACTAAAGTTGAAACTAATCAATATAAGGATACAGAGAGCATAATCAGGAATAGAGAAGCTGGATATACAGTGGCAGGTTTACAATATTCAACCCAAATTCTATTTTCCTAGAACTCATCTAAAAAGATCTTCTGTCACTATTCTCCCCTGTGCTACACAGGTAAACTACTTTATGTGGAGGTATAGAAGAAAGGAAGGAAATGGCAGGCAACAGTTTTAACAAAGATGTAATATTTTGGTGACTATAATCCATGCTTTTTATTTAATATTTTACAATGTCATTTACCACAGCCGAACTTTCTGAGATAACTTTAATTAAAGCTATTAACGAGAAAAATGGAGATACAAAGAGCTTAAGCGATCTGTGCAAGACCAAGTGCCCTTAAGGGTAAATAATTAAAAACAAATTTATCTATCAGTGATCCAAATATTACTCAGTACTTACTATATGCCAGTTTTTGCTCTTAATATTCTAGGAGTGAGAGTTATTGCAGTAGTTATTATTGTCCCCATTTTACAAATGAGAAAACACAAATGTGGGTCTTCTAGGATACTCAAACCTCCAATTTACATTCATCTGTCCTCATTTCTCTTTTGAAGCCTCTTTCCACAGATCAAGGACAGATGAAGAACACAGGATGGAGGTAAGGGCCTTGGCTCTGATAGTGCCTATTCCACACACCCTGTACAAACTCCGAGTTCATGAGTAAATTACCCACCCCCTGCAAGCTTCATCTTTCTCTTCTTTAAGTTAATGATAATCACCACACCCACAATGCATGAGTTTGTGGGACTCCATGAATTATAGTGCATTTTTGAAGGGTCAGGTATATGTAATAGTTAAAAGCATTAATTCTTCTCACTGTGCTTCTCACTGAGGAAAGACGTTGAAAGAGTAATATGGTAAAATGAATATCATTTCCCCATTTGTGAATGTACACAGGTTATGCATACATACACACACATTTGTTGCTCAGTTTAAAGCAGTTTAAGAAGATCTATGGGCTGAAAACCTAAGAATTTCTTGCTTCTTTATTAAGTGACTACCCAATCATTGACTTTCCTATACAGCAATTTCCTGATTCAAGAATGCTCCCCTCTACTACCACAATGACCTACATAAATAGTTAAAAATCCTGACCTAATATCTCATTACACAATTGTAGATTTCCTATGCCATCTCATTCTAGTTCGGTTAAAGACTGTCACTGGTACTGTAAACATTGTCTTTCCTTTGAGTCTCCTCTCAATACAGTCCCAGAAGGCCCCCTCCACCTCTCAGCTTTCCATCCTTCATACATAGCGGGAATCAGGCACATATTTTTGTACTCCCAATACACTGGCAGTGACAGGATACTGCAATGCCCGAGAGTACATGGAGACTAGAAAAGGTGAATATTCCCCCGCTGATGCTGTGGTGGAAGCTGGAGTCAGGTGATGACAGGCAGATAGAGCAGCAATGAGAATCTACTGCAGTGTCCAGCAATGGCACTTAGCTGGCATCTGCTGAAGGACCAGAAGAACAGATGGAAGCACTAGATCAGAGTTGCCAGGGAGATAGGATTTATGAGTAAAGCCCAAGTGATTAAATTGAGATCATTGATGGGCTTTGTAAATGACAGCCAAATTCAGTGATGAGACCCTTCCATGTGTATAAACAGTGCAGAGGACTGCCATTCATCACTGTGTACCATCACAACTCCACCAATCTGCAAAGATACATACACTCAAAGAATCGGTCAATGGTGGTAGCCCACTCTCACCTTAGGGGAAGGAGATTTCATATTGGGTGCTGGAAGCCAGCAAGATCTATTGGAAAAATCTATGCTCCAGGAATTCAGGAAACATCTGCTGCCAAAGATATATAGCATTTCTTCTTTCTTTCTTTCTTTCTTTCTTTCTTTCTTCCTTCCTTCCTTCCTTTCTTTATTTCTGTGGTACTTGGGGGTTGTACCCAGGGCCTTGCACATATGTTGCAAGTGCTCTACCACTGCACTGCACCCTCAGTCCATTTTTTAGTTTTCATTTTGAGTCAGGATTTCACTAAGCCACTGAGAGTACCTCTGGGACTCACACTTGCAATTCTCCTGCCTTCACCTCCAGAGTCACTGGGATAACAGTTGTCACCACAGTGCCCAGTGCTTCCAATGCAATTTGATAGAAAACCATCTTGTTAGAAAACTTGAGTTACTTTTTAGTGCTTACTTCCTCATTTCTGTGTGCTCTTGGATGAATCTCTTAACATTTCTTTTCCTCAGAGACCTTGTCTAAATATAATACCTTCTTAAGTTATTTTAAATCAGATAGAATCATAAAACACAATGGTAAAACATATTTTGGAAAATAAAACTTTATTATTGTTGGATAAGATCTGCTGAATAATGTGAGTCTGCACTGGGAAAATCAGATGTAAACGCATGGAAAACAAGAAAATACCTAGTATACTCTGTCACTCACCCTCAGCTTTTATGCATCAAACCACAAAGACAGGAAAAGTTTAATGTTTATTTGTTTGTTTATTTACTTATTTTTTCAGTAGTAAGGGGTTGAACCCAGGGCCTCATGTATGTTTGTCAACTGCTCTGCCACTGAGCTTCATCCCAGCCCCTTTTGAATTTTTGTTTTTATTTTGAGATAGGGTCTCACCAAGTTGCACAAGGTGCCTTTGACCTTATACCCACAATACCCCTTCCTCAGCCTCCCCAGTCACTTGGATCACAGGCAGGCACCACTGGGTCCAGCTGAGAAATGTCAGTATTTAAACTGCTTTAAGGACTGCTCTGGCTGGGGTTTAGCTCAGTTGGTAGAGTGCTCCTCTGAACTTTCTGAGGACACAGGTTCAATCCCCAGCACTGCAAGAATAGCAAAGTATGCTGCAGTCCACTTTCAAAACAATTCCAGAAAAATCAACCATAGAAAATCCAATGAGGATCCACTGTGAGTCAGACACAACTTGACAGCACCTACAACAAGGACTGCTTAGACTCTATAAAATCATTCAAGTATAGCTATGCGTCTTTATTTTATTTTACCTTTTTTTGAGGATGAAGAGGGGATGGTGGACAGTGGAACAAAGAAATAAAATAATATGAATATGCTGAATGTACATTAGCCTGAAGCCCTACCACTGTGGCATCCAAACCTGTCAGATCTTGGAAGCTAAGCAGTGCCAGACCTGGTTAGTACTTCTATGGGAGATTGCCTGGGAACACCAGGGGCTGTAGGTTGAGGAGAAGGACCCAGCAACCCACTCCCCCCTCATAAAAAAAAATCAGCCTTTGAAAGCCCTATGAAGCAGACAAGCACAATTGTGTTTCGTCTGTTGTAGAGAGGGTCACTATGAGTTGGACACCGACTCAATGACACCTAACAACAACAAGGAACACCAAACTCATTGAACAATAGCTCCAATATTTCGTTTGTTTTGTTTTTAATAGTGGTCATAATGTACATACATAGAAATTTGTGTTTTGCTTTCATTTGATGCTATTTTCATCATACACACACACACACACACACACACACACACATATATGTTGTTGTTGTTAGGTGCTGTGGAGTCGGTATCCGACTCATAGTGACCCTCATAGGGTTTTCAATGGCTGACTGTTTCAGGATTGCCTTGGGAGTGGATTGCCAGGTCCTTCTCCCATTTTGTGGTGCTGGGAATCAAACTCAGGACCTCAGACACTGCAGAGCAGCACTCTACCAACTGAGCTAAATCCCAGCCTACATATATATATATATATATATATATATATATATATGCACACATATATATAGATACATTCCTGCAGCGGTAGCACTGTGGCATCTGATCCTGTCAGATCTCAGAAGCTAAGCAGGGTCGGGCCTGGATAGTACTTAGACGGGAGACCATCTGGTAACACCAGGGGCTGTAGGCTTTGGAGAAAGACCTGGCAAACCACTCCCTTCACCAAAACAACAACAACAACAACAACAACAACAACAATAAAACCAACCAACCAAACAAACAAAAATTAGCCACTGAAAACCTTATGAATAGCAGAGAAGAACTGACAATAGTGTTTCACCTGTTGTATGTAGGGTTGCTATGAGTCGGACACCACCTCAAGGGCACCTAACAACAAAAACAACGTCTCGAGGGTTCCTAACAACAACAACAACAACAACAACAACAAATACATATATATATATATACACATACACACACACATACACACACATATATGTATATATGCATATATATGTATATATGTACATATATACATATATATTTATTGTTGTGGTTAGGTGTATATATACATACATGTATATATGTACATATACATCTATACATATATATATTTGTATTCTACTCTTTTTCATTTGATATTTCATTAGCAGTTTTCTCATCATGAGTTTTAACTTTGTAATTTTTAAAATAAACCTTAATTGCTTTTAAAATAAATTTTATTGTGTATATGATCCCCAGCACCACAAAAATGGGAGAAGAACCTGGCAGTGCACTCCTAAAACAAATATCCACTCAAAACCCCCATGAATAGAAAAGAAACACTTACATAGGGCCAGGCATGACACAATGCTAGAGAGTGTTTTCTTCATTATGAGTCGGACCCAACTCAAGAACACCTAAAAACATCAACATCATAGTCATGTACAGCATAGTGACTGGGATACAGTAGAAGAAAATGAATCAGTATGTGATTTTGTCATTGTGCAAATATCATGTAACGTAATTACACAAACCTACAGGGTATTGCCTACTACTCACTTGTATAATATAAAATCTATTAGGTTATTGCTTATAGAACCATGATGAATAGCACAAGATCAGCCAGGCACTGTGGCACATGTCTGTCATCCCAGTGACTCAGGAGGCTGAGAGAGGAGGATTGCAAGGTCAAGGCCAGAGGCAACCTGTGCAACTTAGTGAGACCCTGTCTCAAAATAAGAAAAGAAAAAAGGAGCTCGGAATGTAGTTCAGTGTTAGAGCACTTGCCTAACATTTGCAAGGCCCTAGGTTCAACACCGGCTGGGATTTAGCTCAGTTAGTAGAGTGCCTCTCTGCAGTCTCTGAGGTCCTGAGTTTGATTCCCAGTACCACAAAAATTGGAGAAGGACCTGGCAACCCACTCCCAAGGCAATCTTGAAACAATCAGCCATGGAAAACCCTATAAGGGTCGCTATGAGTCAGACACGACTCGACGGTAACTAACAACAACAACAACAGATTCAACACCCCAGTACTGCCAGTAAATAAGTAGATACATACATACATACATACATACATACATATATACAAGATGAAATCAAGCACAAGAGAAAAGGATACGATCTAGAGGTGTGAGACATGAGCTGCTGGTGTTGTAACACAGCATTCTATTTTATAGTAAACTTTTATATAAATAATGGTAAGCTCAAAAATGATAAAATGTAAAATATAGTAAAAACAAACTTGTAATATAGTCATTTTCTATCCTTATTAAATATTTGGTATAGTATACAATTGTATGTGTTATTCTTTTTATATGACTGGAGCATAGTAGGTTTTTTTATGAGCATCAACACAAATACAGGAGTAGCACATTATTCAACGATGTTAGGATGGCTACAGCTTCACTACGTGGTAGGTTGGAATTGTTTAGCTCCATTATAATCTTAGGGGACCACCATTAACCAAAATATTGTTATGGAGCACATGTGCATCTGAGGTATTCAGCGTGATGTTATGGGACACATACAGTGAAGCAAATTAACATATCCATAATCCCACAAAATTATCTTTTTTTCTCTTTGTAGCAACAGCAGCTAAAATAACTCATTGCACAAAAATCACTGATACAATACAATCTTAATACCCATAGATCTCTGATTACACATTAGATCTCTAACTATTCATCTTTCCTATATGCTACTTTGTATACATACATATTTGCCACGTTGCCTCTTCCAATTCTGGCTCAGGTTATCCTGTGTAAATATTAGAGTGATGGAGTAACAGCTAAAGGGGGCTCAGGAGGGGGCATTCTAGACACAATTCACCCAGTTTTGTATAACTGAACCTGGAAAGTACCTTCAACTCTCAAAGCCTCAGTTTGTTCATCTTTAAATAGGGTGGAGATTGTTGTGTATCCCTGTTTCCTCTGCTAACATACTTAGACAACATGAGATATAATATTTAATGATATAACTATGAATATATTTCATATCTAAACAGAATAGCAATATTATGAATTATGTTTAATTATATCAATTTAAAAATCAAAGAGATACAGATATATAAATAAATGTTACTCTAGATGTCTTCTTAAAAAACATTCAACAGGTAAAGAATGCATTAGCAACAGTCTCCTATTTTCTTCCTAATAATAATAGCTAAACCTCCTTACTTACTTTCCTAAGGCATTAAACAAGATATAGTAGAGTTGGATGAAATGTCTCAGAATGCTATAACTTATTACTCTCATGACCATTTCACTGGGCCTCAGATATTTTATCTATAAAATAGAGACACTCCGATTGTGACAAGGAGTAAATATAAGGCCTGAAATACATGAAACCCAGACTTGCCACTCTTGGAAGCTTTATAAACTTTCACTTACTTCATCTTTCCCCTCTATAGAAAACCAGTACAGGCCTGTGCATAGTATGTGCTCAATAAACTTGACTGACTACTTATGGTTTGAAACTTCTCCCACATAGGACATTGATTCATCCACTTATTTTAAATGTTCTGGGAATTTCTATTTCAGTAAAGTTAAATACCTTAAAGTTAAGTATTTTAGTAAAATATGGCAACAAAATCTAATTTCTCAGTAAACAGAGAAAATATCCAAGATTTTGTCCATTTAAAAATATGGTCACAGTAAATTGAAATTTTCCTCCATGTTCAAGGTTACCTTCAAGCTGGAAATAGGTGAGCTCCTATAGCATCTTCCTTGGCTTCTATATGAGTTTATGTGAAAGAAAACATTTTAACCTTTAGGAGAAAATTAGTATTGATATCAGTGCTTGTATATTTACATACTGATAATGCTAGGCAAATCAAAGGAGAAAGTCCAAGGGCAAAATGTGATTGTATCACTGTGGCTCCAAAACCTTGGCTCTAAGCATTGCATTTTTCAGGTGTGGAATTTTAGTAGCAACAGTGTTCTCTGGAGCAAGAGCCAAGTGTATCATTTATACAATCAGTAAAACCAAACTATTTAACTTCTTTTATTCTTAACCTTTTCTAAAGGTGAGTAGCCTACTCCTATCCTTACCCCACTGGAAAAGTTTTGCTTAAGCAAATAATTATAAGCTGGATTCTTTTGTACAAAGTAAAGGTAAAAGCAACCCAGGCTAGTCCTATAGCCATTGTGTTACAATGAATATTTCTAGTTATTGGAATAGTAACAAGTAGTTAGTACTAATAATACTGGAAGAGATCAAAATAGGACCCACAATCTCGCTATTATAGTATCATCATATCACAGTATGATTATATTACTAGAGAATGCTCCTACCTGGCATCTCTCTCCCCATGGAATAAAATGAGGTAGGGCTAAAAACTAGTTGCCTTATCCCATACCCCCCACATCCTAGAGAAATAAGACAACACCAAGTTAGCAAATAATGGGAACACCTGATCACAGGGGACTCTTGCAGCATCTCTTTCACCTTACTATTGGCCAGAAGAAGTTTGGGTCAATGAGCCTCTCACCTTGCCCTTAAATCCATTTCTCTCTCTTTGCAGATTTTAGTCTCAAATTGTTTTTCCTGCTGTGTTTAACCAACTACATGCTTTTTAAACATAGTTTTATTTATATAGATTATTTTCCCTTTATCTTTCTTCTTATCCTCCTCCCTCCCTAAATTCTCACTTATTTTGATTCTTTCCTACTCAATCCATTATATTAAAAAGAGAAAAAATGTTTTATAAAATACTTCATTCACACCCAATTGCAAAGCTTTTCATGTTTTTTTCCTAGAAGATATAACTAATTTTTCCCCCTTAGACAAGTATTTTATTACTGACCACATTTACCCATTTCTTTTCTCCCCCCCCCCATTTTTATGGTAATTGTTTTTGGGTGAAGGGGAGGTCTATGGTTCCTCAATTTAATGTCTGTTGCTTTTCTTCTGACCTCTTCATCTTTTTTGTCCACTAAATTCACTGTCTTCTCCCCATTCCTTTACTGCACAACTTTCTTATTCCTGGTGGACCCACCACCAAAGTTACTAGCTTGTTGATTTCTTCTGCTAAGACTTTGCCCTCATCTGTGAATCATTTGAATTGTTTTGATACTATCTGTCTAGGCTAAGTCTAATATACCTGTCTTTTGGCATTATCAAACAAGTACCCCAGTGGGGATCTATTGATGTTTATATTTAAAAAAAATATTTATCTATTTATGTCCTAGTGATAGCCATAGGCCCAAACTATACATTTACTTAGCCTCAGATATTACTACCTATTTCTCTAATTTGTTATATTTGACCTTTTAAGCACCATAAGAAACCAAACCACTGACAATTTCTGTTCTTTCCAAATGAAAATGAATTAGCTAGTCTTTTCCTTCATGACTACTTCCCATACCTTTATTCTTCTAGCTTTAATTCAGTGAACCAACAGACTTGGTTTGCTCATCCTGCATCTGTCCCACAATGCATACCATTCCTTAAACCACTGTCACTTTCAAAAACCAACTTTCCTCTTGTCATTCAAAGCCCACACGTGTTAGGTCAGACACAGACAAGGAAGAGAAGACAGGAAGTTCCTAATCAGAGAAACAAATGCAGCAATCAGCATTAAGAATCCTGAGGATGTATCTGTGTTCCTGTCTGTATGTTTAATTGAATATCCACAGCACTTATTTCTTTATGTGGATAATTTTGAGACTAGGCACACATTTTTTCACACTATGGCTATTTAATGAACATCATTATTTAAAAAAAAAAAACGTATGAGTTAAGAGCAAATAATACGTATCGTGAGATCAAAAGAGAAAATCCTCCTCTTAAAGTTCAAGTCCCTGAATTCTCCTGACTCATCAGCATCCTTTAACAGTCTTTACACTTTTGAATATCCTGCCAGACACTCCGAGTTTAACTGCAGCAGCTAGCCCCTAACAGCATTATCATTTCTTTTTTCACTCTATGTCGTTGTCTATATAGAGGTCCCTCCTTCCCCAGCATTTGGTGTTAAAACTTACCGCTTTTACCAACTCCCCCTGCTCCCAGCATTACCACCTTGTACTCTCTGGACCCGCCTGATGCGCTGCCCGGGGAGCAGCTGGCTTCATTTTCTACCTCCATTCTACCCGTGGGAGAGGAGGGGAAAAAAAAAAAAAAGACGGAAAAAGTCACCGGTGTCAGGTGCTCGCTCAGATATTAAACAACTCTAAAACTGTGGCAAAGGAAAGGTTTAATAAGAGGTAAGAACCATCAGCGTCGGGCTAGCTGCTGGTCCTCTGCTGGAGCGGGTCTCATAGCAACCACTTCAACTGCTTCCAATAAAAATGTGGCTTTTACATCCCCCCTCCTTCTGATCCTTCACTCCTTCACGTCTCCCACGATCTCTCTCTGGCGCTGGCTCTGTTTTGTTTTGTTTTGTTTTTTTCCCCTTCCCTCCTCTGTTTCTCCATTTCCCTTCTGGTTCTCTCCTTCCTCTTTCCTGCCCACCCCTGCACAGTCGCAGTTGCTAGAGACACAGACATATTCAACTACCTTCCAGGCTGGGCTGCTAGAACCGAGCAAGCCTGAGACTTAATGGAAGATGCTGTCTCACAGGCTCACTACTGTCGCGACAGCTTCAAAGATATTATTTTCTTTTTAATCAGAGGAAATTAATGAAGAATTTCTACTGCTTATAGCCTCGCTTTTTATCACTATCCTCTTGCACAGTTCTCAGTCTGGAAAAAGAAATGCTACAATTTTATAAGGAAAGGCAAAACATGCAAACCAAAATATTAACGTGGTGTATTTTAGGATGACTCTTTAGTGGTGCTGAAATAATACCAAGCTAACAGGAATTGCTTGAGCTCTCTTGACAGTTACAGTTCTAACACTGGGATGTAATTGAATTAGGTCATTGTCATGCTGGAACATGTATCGACCTTGTTTACACTAAGTTATTAGAAATAAATTAGAACATAAGCACCCTGCCAAGGATGAAAGAAATACATGGTAAATATTTTTGCTGAAGATTATGGTAACATACATGATCATAAAAAACTATTTGTCAAATGTTCAAAGTCTTGTTCCTTGTTTGAATTTTTCTAAATCTTTAGAGTCTTTACTTGTTTACTAAAATGTAAAAGTCATAGGATATTTTCAATATCCCTAATTGTCATAGTCAGACCCTTCCCTTCCATTAAGAGGATAATGTTCTGTGGTTTATTGTCTAGTTTTCTTATTATAAAACTTGGATCAGGATTAGATGCAAACAAATGCTTCATGTACATAGGATTATCCTTCCATCTAGATGTTTACACTTCTATAGAAGAGGCCAATATTTTTTATCAATTCCTTATTATTTTATAGAGTACAACCAAGTGCTGGGCATAGAGCAGGTATTCAGTATATTCTTACTGGTCATTAGAGAGTTTACAAATTGTCATAGCCAAGAGGACAGGCTCTGCACCCAGATAACCTTGTGTTCCAATCTGGGCTCTGTCACTTACAAGCTGCATAACCTTGGGTATATTTCTTCACCTCTCTAGATCTCTATTTATCAACAAAATGGTTTATGAAATCCCTACTTTATTAACTCATTTGGTTAATGTTTATTCAACATTTAGTGTGATTATGATTATTTTATTATTATTTTGAGGTAAAGGTTTTGTCAATCCACTGATTATAAGCATTAACCAAAGAGGAGGTCATATCTCCATGTGTTTATCAGCCATCTGTGTATCTTTCTTGTTAAAGTAACTCTTCAAATCTGTTATGATTCTAATCTCAAATGACCCCCACAAGCTCATGTTTTGAAGGCTTGACTCCCAGCTGGCGGTGCAATTTTGGGTGGCTGTAGAAACTTTTGGAGATGAGGCTTAGGTGGAGGAATTAGGTCACTAGGGTTATAGCTGTGAAGGTTATACCTGGTCCCCAGTTCCCTCTATTTCTCTGCTTCCTGGCCCACCATGATGTGAAATGTCCTCCTTGCCTTTCCCTGCCATGAAGGACTGAACCTTCTGAACACTTGAGCCAAAAATAAATCCTTCCTCTTTTTAGTTGTTTCTTCCAGGCATGTGTCACATTGACAAGAAAAGTAATGTGAAATACTTTTGTTTGTTTTCATATAGATTTTTATTTATTTTTCAATTTTAAGAATTCTTTACATTTCTAAATGTAAATCTTTTCTCATATAAATGTCCTGAAAATATTTTGCCCCAGACTTTTCTTAACAGAGTCTTTCAAAAAAGAAGAGCTTTAAATATTAATGTGGCCTAATTTGTAATTCTTTTCTTTTTATGAATCTTCCATCAAGCTTTAAATGAAAGCTTTTCCAATGATTTTATTCCCAATTCTCTTTCTGTTATCTTTGCTCTTTCATTACAAATTCACTTATAGCCATAGAACTATTTATCACGTTTCTGTAGGTAACTGCAGTTTGCAAACTCTAGAGTAGATTTTTCCCCTGAGCTGCGGAAGTGAATCTAACAGCCTCTGCTTGTATCTTAACCTCAGTATGTCTACAAAGACATAACCCTCAGCCTCAGTAAATGCAGTGAACACTGTTCATAGTCTTTGTAAGAGAATCACCATCCTCCAATTCCTAGTTCCATTTCTTCTTACATTTGACCTCCGTGACTGAAACAGTTCCATAACTTATCCTCCCTGAGGACCAACTTCATGCCCTTCCCCTTTTCTGATGGCTCAACTTATCCTTCACACTGATGTCAGGGAAATGCACCTAAAATGTCAACCTACTGACCCTGTGGTAACACATTCATATATCAAATGCTTAAATAATACAGACCAATGGCTTAGAATTGTCACATAGATGCAAGCATCTATTCCAGTCTCAAATTCCAATGTAGCCTTCACATTCTATGGCATAGAGGAAGGCAAGGTGAGCTACTTGTCTTTTCCCCAAGAAAACCATTATTTCTGTGATTGGATCTAATAAAAAATGGTGGTTATAGTATAATTATCCTATACTTCTTAATTGAAATTTTATTGTTCAATGAAATGAGATCTATAAACAATGCATTTAGCTTCACGGTCTTCCTGTTTTTTGTTTCTAGTTTTGCTGCTAAAATTCTTAAGACCTTGAGCAAATCACCTGCCTCTTTAGCTGTCAGTCCCACCATCTGTTACTCTGTTTTCCATGTCAGCTATTCTGATGTGGTAGTAAAGCACAGGAATTTTCCTGTCAGCTGTGTCCTTGGTCCTGCTCTTTATCTGGCACACTTATTCTGATGTTGATTAAAATAAAGGAATACATAGAGATATCTCTTTATAGTATGTAAATGAATTGTTTACCAAATGTCAGTGGACACTGGAAGACAGGAATTTAGCTAGCAAATTTGATTTCTTCTCAATTGTTAATGGATTTATCCATGTTTCTCATAAGGAACTCAGGAGGATTTTTTCCCTATGACATGGGGAAAAAATGCAGGAAGACTTTCTTAGCTATAATACCTTTTCTCTCTTTTCTTTGAAATTCTATGGCACTCTACCCTAGCTACTGTCCCTGAATTACTAAGGACCACAAAATCTAATTGACACCTACCAAATTTTGAGGAATCCTGATGCTATTGGTGTTTACTTTTAGCTAATGAGTTTTGTGAGTTTGCATGTCTTGTGCCTTAACCAGTGCACCTAGGACGCTCTGCTGTGTGTTTGTGTGTTTGTGCATGTGTGTTTGTATGTACAATGGGAAGTATCTCCCATTGCATAAATCCTGATAAAAATGAAATACTTAGGTAACATAAATCATTACATGAAATATTGCTTTGTACTCAGGAAAGCTGCTGAATGATTGGCGTTTGCATTTGCTTCCTCTAACTTAGTAAGGGCCTGCAGCCAACACAGTCGTGTCCAATCCCATCAGATTTTGGAAGCTAAGCAGAGTCGGGCCTAGTTAGTACTTAGATGGGAGACCACCTGGGTACACCAGGTGCTGTCAGATTGGGAGAAGGACCTGGCAACCCACTCCCAAAAAACAATCAGCCATTGAAAACCCTATGAATAGCAGAGAAACACTGACAAGAGTGTTTCACCGGTTGTACATAGGGTCACTATGAGTCAGACACTGATCTCACAGCTCCTAATAACGACAATCAGAAAACTGGCCTGTTTCGGACATTTGACTATTATCTTTCTCCTGACTTCCCAGGAGGTTGTCTCTAACAAGTAAAGACCTTATATTTTAGTTTGATGTTGTGAAAACTTAGTATTACTACATTTAATATTGATCTATAGGGGCCTATTGTCATCAATTCTATTCAACAGCACAGTGCTTGGCATATGCTAAGTGGCTAAGACACTTTTTGTTAAATTAAAGAATTAATTGCACCAATTGGATGGTTGCATATTGCCACTATTAATGAAATCAACCTTCCAAAGTGTGTCATTTACTATTTATACACTAATGAAAAGATAAATCATGAGTTAGCAGTCTAATTGATAACCTCTGGTGAAATGGATGTTTGTCATGTACACTTTCACCATGAAGTATAAGAACATTGTAAACCAGAAGATAGCACAACCACTTGAGCCAAAAAATAAAATGGAAATATTAAAGCCAAAGAATGAGGAGAACAAAGCTAATTTTTTCAAATAAGAGGCAGAATTTGATCTGTACAGCACAGACTTCTGCCTCACACTGACAAACTTACAAGTTCATACAATAAAATTCAAAGTAATTATGAATACTTCTGGCTGTAGGACTAATCAGCTTATTTCCTAAAATCTTATTAATGTTGAAACCTGGCAAAAAGGGGCTTACATGTGATCTGGGATATAGCTCAGTTGGTAGAGCGTGACTCTGCAGTTTCTGAGGTGCCAGGTTCGATTCCCAGCACCACCAAAATGGGGGAAGAACATGGTAATCCACTCCAGTGCCAATCCAGAAACAATCAGCCATTGAAAACCCCTATGAGGGTCACTATGAGTCAGACACAACTACATGGCCAACAACCAATCAACCAACATGTGATCAAAATATCCTTCGCTCACTAACTCACTCACTGTTTCGGAGCTGGGATTTAGCTAGGTTGGTAGAGTGCTTGCCCCGAGTGCTCTGAGGCCCTGGCTTCCATCCCCAGCACTGCAAAAACAGGAGAAGGACACAGCAGCCCACTCTCAAAACAATACTGAAAACAATCAGCCATTGAAAACCCTGTGAATAGCAGAGAAGCACTGACATAGTGCCTCATGGCACAGTGTTGTGTAGTATTTCATTCTGTTGTAGGTAGGACCATTATGAGTCAGACCCAACTTGACAGCACCTAACACACACACACAGACTCATACTTATTTATTCATTCAACATGGATTTGTGAATTAAACATGGATCAATTTGTTGATTCTCAAATTCATTTATTCTACATCTCTTTTGGGCTTTTTAGAAAAGTTAAGAAAAATATTTTTGGTCAGTTCTAAGATCAGCAAAAAATGATAAGTAATTGAATAGATGAATGAGTAGAGTGTGACAGCACAGCAAGAAAATGAGAGACTGACTTCAAATAGGAAGACAAAGTGAGGTGCTAAGGAAGAGGAATGCCTTGTGCCAGGGCTTAAAGTAGAATTTTAAGCACAGATTACAAATAGTAGAACCAGTCAAAATTTAGAAAATGGGATATATTTAATGATGTGCAAGATGATAATATATTTTGATGCATAAGAAACAGAAATGTAGTCACAAATTTTGGTTAATGTAAAATCACAAAGAATTTTGAATTACAGCATATAGAGTTTGAATATCTCTTTTATTTTGCATTTTTGATATGGGTTTGAGGTCTCACATGTGGCCTAAGCTGGTCTCAAATTTCCAGGCTCAATTTGTCCTGCTGTTTTAGCCTCCTAAGTAGCTGAATCTACAAGTGTGCAGCACTGAAAACAACATGGTTTTATTTTTTACATTTTTTAAAAACAGAGCATGGTGCCCACTTTGAAGTAAGACAGTGAATAATGTAGGGTTCTGATTACAGGAAAATCAAAATCTAGCACAAATTAATTTACTTCCATTAATCATTTTTGATTTTCTCAATTTCCAGTGATTTTGAGCTCCGTAAAATTTCTTTAATCTCTGTTATCATCGAGTGACTAATTTGACACAGCATTCCACAACTTACTAAATTATAACTTAATTTTCTTTTATTTTTCATATAGTTCTGGGCCCAGGTCCTGATATGGTCTAAATGATCAGGAAACAATTGCTAAGAATAAATGAATAAATAAATAAATAAATAAATAAATAGAAGGAAACAAACAGTACTATGATTTGTTTCTATCAATGTACTGCATAGTAAAGTCTGATGTGAATACCAGTGACTATTATTTTTTCCAATTCAATCAAGGTTGACTTTTACCATAAAGGAAATATATTAGGCTAAGGTTATTTTAATACATGGAGGAGATAATGGGATGAACATTTAAACCATATGAAAAGAAAAAAAAATTATAGTGATAAATCTCAAAAATAATATAATTTTTAATCTATAGTTTATTGACCAGAGATTCCAATTATCTTTTATTTGAATAAATATAGGGCTTAATTATAATTAATATATGCAATGATAAATCTGAGGTCACATTGCATCCTGCAATATCACATCTAAAATATTTTTTCAGTATACTTTTGATTTGTTGTTGTTGTTGTTAGGTGCCATGGAGTTGGTATCCAGCTCATAGCGAACCTACATATGATAGGTGAAACACTATTGTCAGTACTTCTCTGCTATTCATAGGGTTTTTGATGGCGGATTGATTTTTGGAAGTGGGTTGCCGGGTTCTTCTCCCAATATTTTTGATGTGACCGATTTATGGTAAGTTCATCTTATAGTATATGTTATCAGTTAATTACGAATTTAAATTGTAGACTCTTCAGACTATATTGTTGTGTTCAACATCTAGACAATTAAGAATCCACTACAACTACTTGCATACAAAGAATGGCATGATATTAGTCAGAATAAGTAATCAAAAATTTTAATATCATGCTCAGTTTTATATTCTGCTGCAAATACCACCACATGGTCTTTCTATTTACACTAAAATAATAGATTTCTAACCTAAAATGGAGATAATATTACATTTTTACTAAGTTTACTTATAAGATGTTGTTTCAGTTTCCCCTGAGACATAAAAATGTGATTGGAGGCTACTTAGGTACGCATGGGTTAGCCTTTCACCTGAAGAAGATAGCCAGTAATCAATGAGTATCGGTCTGTTATTTGAACACTAAGTATCAGAAAGTTCACTAGTATAAAAAGGAGCCCCCTAGGACTACATAAGATCGTGGAAAAACACTCTGATTTTAGAATAAGTGAGTCTTCGTTGTGAATCAAACTTCCCTTAATAATTTACTGAGAGGGTGATAGAACAAATATTTCACCTTTCATACATTTAGTTACTTCATCTGCAAAATAGAAACTTAATATACATGATTTGTAATATTTAAATGAGATTATGGAAACCTCAGAGCCTGTTAGTACTTGTTAATGGTAGACAGTTAAACATTAAAATGGCAATTAATTGTCAAGTACCTTCATAAAGAACAGGTCTGATGTTTATGGTGACTCCAGCCCCTTGCAGTGCAAATGCCACATTAAGTCAAGGATGGGTCAGTGTATGAGAAGCAAAATTGATTCCAAAAGCATGGAAGAAAGGACAGATAATGCTAGCAAAAAAAAAAATGATTGGTCTGGTGTACACTATGTGTAGGCTAGTAGAAGAAGAAAAATCTGAAAAGACAGCTTGGAAGTAAGCTGTGATGGCCATATTTTTTTTCTATCTGGTAACTCTCAGAAGCTTAAACTTACCTTACTGGTGAAGTAACATAGGGATGAATTTTAGGCAGAGATGGAATATGAATAGGTAAGTGATTTATAAGATTTATAAATCTCTCTCTAGAGGTAGTATGAAGACTGGATAAAATTTAAAGTTAATGTCAGTACCATGGCGGGTGATTCTTTCAGTCATCCACTAGAGAAAGTATGATAATCTCAGCTAAGCAAACAATGTCTGGTGCATCTGGAAAGAGGAGTGTGACACACATAATGTTCCTGGAGAAAACTTGGCAAGTGTTGGTGTTACATCTATGCATGAGAATATAAAAGAGGAACAAAAATAAAAGTTAACTGAAGATTTTGGCTTGTATTACTGGTTACATTACTGGTTACATAGGTAACGTTATTATCCATTAAGATGCAAATTTAGAAAGTGTAGAGGTGAAGGGGGAGATGTGAAGAATGACTTAAATTTTGATTACATTAAGACTGAGGTATCTTGAGGCTATGCAATTAGATACATAATTTCAAAGAACAGTTTCTAACTGTGTATCTGGAGTGCGAGGGAGAGATGGAAATTTAGAGACATGGATTATAGTTTAGGAAATCTTCAGTTTACTAATGGCAAATGAAAACACAGCAAGTGATGAGATTCTTTGTGAAGTGCTTCCTAGAAAGAGGAGAGAACAAAGGATGCCTTTATGTCTGGACTATAATTGACCAAGGTAATATTTATTTAGTCCTCTACACAAAGTACTTGCTATGAAATTTCTAACTGAATATACACTATAATATTTTGAAGCCTACATCTATATTATTAAAAGGTTAAAGAAGAAACATACAGAGACTTAGTTAAGTTCTTAAAAGAATAGACTATAAACAAGGAGAACCTTGAAGAAACAATTGTTGGTTAATACTCTCAACTGCTTCAGGTTGGTTATTTAAGTGCTGGGATTTAGCTCAGTTGGTAGAACGCTGCACTGCAGTCTCTGAGGTCCCGAGTTCAATTCCCAGCACCGCAAAAATGGGAGAAGGGCCTGGCAACCCACTCCCAAGGCAATCCCGAAGCACTCAGCCATTGAAAACCCTATGAGGGTCGCTATGAGTTGGATACCGACTTGACGGCACCTAACAACAACAACAAAAGTGACAGGTTTCATTCCATTTGGAAAGGATCTCATTAGTGAACAGGAACAATCTTTGTAGAAAAGTGAGAATAAAAGCCAGGCACCATGGCACAGGCTAGTAATCACAGTGACTCTGGAATGTGTGGCAGGAGGATCATAAGTTTGATTCCATAGGCAGCCTGTGCAACTTATTGATATTTTGTCTTAAAATAAAAAAGGGCTAGTTATACAGCTCAGTGGTAGGGCATTTGCCTAATAAATGTGAGAGTAAGGGATAAAGAAATGAGCGGAAAGAGGAATTAGACTTCTTAATGTTGTTAGGTGCCTTCAAGTAAGGACCAACTCCTGGTGACCTTAAGTAAAACAGAATGAAACACTACCCAACACTGTACCATGCACATGATCTTTCCATGCTTGAGCCCATTGTTGCAGTCACCATGTTTCTTCTCATTTGGACTCATGCCACATGAGCAAAAAGAGGTCCCAAATTTAATCCATTGCCATCATTAAGATATTCTCTACTTTGAGGAGGCAACTCTTCCCCAGTCATTTCTTGAATGCCTTTCAGCCTGGGGGACTTATTTTCCAGCACCACAATTGACAGTGCTTCTCTGCTATTCATAAGGTTTTCAATAGCTAATTGTTTTCAGAGTGGGCTGCCAGCTCCTTGCCCCTAGGCTGTCTTAGTCTAGAAGCTCAGCTGAAACCTGTCCACCATATGTGGCCCCTCTGGTGTCTGAAACACCAATGGCATAGATTTTAGCATCACAGAAACATGCAAGCCCCACAGCAGAACAAGCTGAGAGGCATGTGGGGAATTATACATATATTTTAAAAACTTATCAAAGATCCTTCAGCTAGAAAGCAAAAAATACTGACTGGATCCTAATTTTTATAATGAATTTTTAATGCTCACATATCTTTTTAAAAGTATATATATATGCATATATATATATATATATATATATATATATATATATATATTTCTTGCTTATTCCTGTAAGTTATCTGAAATCATATTTTATCACTGGTTTGTGAATAGATCTTAGCTTTTGTTTGTTAGTTTTATTGCCTAGTTTTGCTTTCAGCTAAAAACTTTCTCTTTTTACATCCTATTGTAAAGTTGCCTTTACTTAGCTCCAGACAATCATTCTTGTCCTATTATCTTTTGTGACTGTAAATAATTTGCTTTCTTTGTTTTGTTACCTTGATGATATTTATAGATCATGTCATAGAGCACCTACCGTGGAGACCTCTTTTTTGTAGACTATATAAATTTTGTCTCTTATGTCTAAACTCATATGTCTTGTCCTCTAATCCTAGGATATATTTTGTTGACCTTCTGATTTTTCCCCCCGTTGGCTCACTTCTACAGCTTGTCAGTATTGCATGGAGAAATTGGGGCAAAGACAATGGCTTGAAATGATGATCTCTAATAAAGAGCTAATATATTACTTCCCCAGCATTCTAACCACAATACTTATGAAAATCAAGAAAACAGAAAATCAATTACAATGAGGAAAAAGCTAGGGAAAATTAGAACTAACTCGAGAGAAAAACATCTTTGACAATTCTCTTTGTGGCTTGATGAAATCTGCCAATAAGAAGACTTGTGAAACTCATACATTCTCTGCAACTTCCATAAAATTGGGCATGGGTGGTTCTACTTTTCAAGTGGTGAATTTTGAGATGGTCAGGAGGCTGCTTTCCCACTACCTTTTTAAAACTTACTCATAATTTCACACCATGGAACATGACAATATGTCAGAAACATGAGATAAGTGTGGATAGTTATATACTATACCCTGGAGGATAAGTCTCATAAAAACCAGATAAATTAACATTCTAAGAAAGAAGGCATATTATATAGTTTAGATTATTTAAGGATTTCTGTTCAGAGAACTTAGAGGACTAAGCAGCCTGAGGAAAGTTAGATTCAGACACATCCATACATTTCTGGATGATTAACCAGAAGTGTCTGAAAATACTGTAATATAGAAAGAAATGTCATGATTTTAAAAAAGAGGCAAAGACCTCTCAAAGAACTTCAAATGTTTTTAAGATTTTCTCCAAAATAATATGTACACATTCTAAATAGTATGTCAGAATATGGTTTTTCTAGAAAAGTAGAAAGTTATAAAAAAAGAGAATGATCTGTATAAAGAAGTAGAAAACCATATGTAGAAGGATCACAGATGAAAATACAGTAGTAGAAGATAAAATATCACAATCATAATTGCAATAAACTTACAAAAAAACTTTAGGCTATATTATGGGTAAATTAAAAATAAACCTGTGATAGTGGAGGTTAAATCAAAATGGCAAAATAAGAATTGATATTGTCTAAAAATTAAATCAGTGGTGAGGAGGAAAAACTTAAGAACTTTCCCTGATGCAGAGGAAAAAGACAAGTTGATGTTAACAATGGAAACAATTACAGAGCTGGTCATTGAAGGTTAACTAAATGACTTAATGATAAGTATTCTTCTCCCTATTTCTCTTAGGGCTTTATTTAGCTCAGGTTGTAGAGTGCTTCTCTGCACTCTCTGATGCCCAGGGTTTGATCCCCAGCACCACAAAAAAATGGAAGAAGGACCTTGCAGCTCACTCCTGAAATAATTCTGAAAAAAAAATTAGCCATTGAAAACCCTATAAATAGCAGAGAAGCACTGACATATTACTGAGCATGGCACAGTGTTGTGGAGTGTTTTGTTCTGTTGTACATAAGGTTGCTATGAGGTGGACTCAACTCTACGTCACCTTAACAACAACAACAACAACAATTTCTCAAGAATGAGTACACAAGGCATAGTGATGGATTTAACTCACACCACTGGCTACAATCACCAGCTCAAAAGCCCATTACTGCAAGAACATGTATAAAGGTGAACAGGAAGTAGGTTATTGCTGTTGTTGTTTGTTTGACTTAACTGCCTTCTATGTTCCTCAGAGAATAAGTGTAAGGAATAGCCTCTTGGAAAAAAATCAAGACAAATGCCGAAAGGGATAGTCTGAGGAGAAAATCTAAGGACACCATTCATCCAGCTTTGGCTGGCTACTTCAGAGACTGGGAGCTCAGAGTGAATTAATTCAGTGCTTTACCATTACGATTATTAGGAAGGATCTATTTAGTTTGAGATGGAATTTTTCTCCTTTTTTCTTCTTACCTACTTCTATGTTTTGAAGTGAGATGAAAATAGTGTAGCCCCACTTTGAGGAGTAAGCCCTTTTGCAACCTTTTGCACAGTTACTGCATCTGTTGCACTTTTTCCTAGGCACAGTAGCACTAGTTTCTGGAACAATTTTATGACATAGATTGAGGCTTTACAACAACATACAACAGTTAGTTTCATATAAACGTCTTCTATATTAATTTGTTGTTGCTTAGAAAACCCAGATAACTAAGTGTGATCCACCTAGCAGTAAGACTAAAGAGAGTGATAAAGGACACTTCCAATCATAATAAGCTGTATAAATCCTGCACGATCCCAACTGAAATAATTCTTGGGTTTATTTGCTACTTTACTTACAAGGGACACAGCCAAGATGTTTTTTCTTTGTTTATTTGTTAATTTGTCTGTTTTTCCTCTCCTCCAAATGAAGATTTGCTTGGATGCAGAAATGTTTCTACCAACTTCCTGGAGAGCAGAATCCATGAAATATTCAGTAGCTGTGCATTCTTCCTTGTGCTGTGATGCACTTAGGGTATCTCATGAGCACCCCAAAATAGACAAGGAATATAAAGTGTAGTGGATTTTGGTGGTTAATCTCAATCTCCAGTGGGAAAAGACATTGGTAACTCTAAGAAAATAATGTAGGCTAATGTCAGACAAATTAAAAAGTAAGACAAAGTCCTTATTGAGATTGGTAGCTATTGATTCATTGTGAGTCAAAGTACACAAGTTAAGCCTCTTACAGCATCAAAAATGCTGCTGAGGTATTATCGGGTTTGCAGAAGAAAGATCAGGATACCACAGGGAGAGAATTACTATCACCTAAGATTTATAGCCTTCGGTTCTCTTCAGGCTTGGAAAGAAATGAGTTGGTTAAGGATTGAGGTAGAAATATCATTACACATCTGTTAGATATTTAAAGAAGCCAACTTGAAGCACAGCCAGGCCTTTTGTAGACAACTCTGAACACTTTGAACTTTCAAACAAGAAAAGGATCAGTTTAAAGAAATTTGAATAAATTTAACCGGCATATGAATCACTTTGAAAATTTTACAGCCAATAAAAGAAGTCTTAGACCTGTGGGAGTTTTGAGTTTGTCCCAGTAAAATTTCTTCCCTAATTAAGGACCCCCACAGACGATCCTGCCATAACAGCTTGATTCCCTTCACGGACAGACGGCAAGCCCAGCCTGCTGCACAAATCCAAGGTATCTCTGTTGGCTCCTTAACAACATAGATGCAAAAGACACGCTTTAATTCTTAGCTTGCCTTTTACGACAAGGATGAAGCACTGCTTTAGAACTTCCATCATATATTTTGAAAATCCGTAAACTAGGAATAACACCCACCACAGACAACAAAACTATAGGTGGGTTTTGATCTAAATTTCCTAAAATATAAAACAAGTATAGGGTATAAGCATCTTAGATTTTTGAAAATATGTTAAAGTTGCATTTTGGGGGTTATTTCTTCCTATTTTAGTTTATTTTTACTGTGTACACCAACAGAAAACAAACATAATTCTTATTCTCAAACAAAAAACATTCAAATGATTGGGCACTGTTATTTTTCTCCAGCTTCATTTTGTCTCCTGGAGGCCTATGACTAGGGCTCCTCTTTCATGAGACGGCTTCTCTCTTAAACTGCTTACCTCTGTCTGTAGCTATTACCCCAGTGTGGCAGTTGTGCTTCTTCAGTGGTGATCTGGAAATGAACATAAGATGTCTAGTATTGGTGAGCACTACTGGACATAGCAAGATGATTCTTC
The DNA here is from genome assembly GCA_007922755.1 of Pedetes capensis. Classification (NCBI taxonomy): domain Eukaryota; kingdom Metazoa; phylum Chordata; class Mammalia; order Rodentia; family Pedetidae; genus Pedetes; species Pedetes capensis. The sequence continues at coordinate 187,594 of VMDO01001020.1, forward strand.
TGATTCTTCCAGAAGCCAGGGTACTGTGTTTTTATTTACATATCTTCAGAATATTCCATTTTACATTCATTAAAAAACTATTTTTCACTTGTTTTGTGTGTTCCACTTTTCTTTCAAGCCCTCTTGTTACTATTTTTTATGACTGAGCCTTCTGTTGCTAAATGGATGGGAAGAGATCATGTCTCAGATCCCCTAACAACAGTATGGGACTCACAGTTAGATTCTTAAGGAGTTTACACATTAAACTTAGTCTAATTTAACCAAATGGGAGAAGGGCCTGGCAATCCACTCCCAAGGCAATCCCGAAGCACTCAGCCATTGAAAACCCTATGAGGGTCGCTATGAGTTGGATACCTACACGATGGCACCTAACAACAACAACAACAACAACAATTTAACCAAACTTGAAACTTCAAGAGAAAACCAGCTAATATCCGAGCAGTCTTCTAGAGTCATTATTTGAATATTCTTCTCACACAGACTAAGAAAGTTAGAATCACAAACAGAAGAAACAGGGAGAAGGGGCAAACATCACCTGCCCCCAGTACATTTCATTTATGTTCAATATTGACTCTGCATTGCAAATATTTATAGCAACAATGTAACCCACACAATAGCAATCCCCTTATACTAGATGAAGCCTTAGGATTCTGTTTAAGAAAATGGATACACTTCGTTCAGAATTTGGTAATTTGCTATCAAGCCACTGTTCCCTTTAAAATGTCTACTTAGACAAGGGCCCCTTTGTAGCATCCAGTCTTCCAGTATCTTTGTTTCCAGTCAGTAACCATTTGATTGAAAGACTATGGAAACTGAGCAGAAAAGGAAGGAAATCTTAAAGCTAAAGGACTTAGAGCTGCTGTTAATGGAAGGTCAATCAGAAAAATATTGGGCATCTGGCAATGCAGATCTAAGTCAGGGGAAACCAAGAGTTTGACTTGCAAAGTTGCACCTGCTTAGGAGACCGCAGAAGGCACTGACTACAGGACATGGAGGTGCTTGTGCTCTGCAAATCTTACCATGGCGCAGGTGAAGGTGACAGTAGCCTGAGTGTATATCAGGTACTCAGCTTGCTTTTCTGTGTCCTGGCTCATCCTTTCCACAAATGACATTTCTTTTACCTTCTCCTTTGTATGTGTACATATTGTGTGTGAGTGTGTGTGTGTGTGTTGTGTATGTGTGTGTGTGTAAATTACATGAGTTCATTCTCACATTTTCTCTTTCCTCCTTTATTTTATTTTCCTTTCAGCATCCTTAACTCCATATATTCCAAATCACAAGCATTTCTTTTATTTTTTTGATATTTTAGGAAAATACCCAGATCTTGGGAGCAGGATTTTTGACATTTTCATCCTATCAGTGAATTGTTTTTGATCAGCTGAATACTTTTTTGTCATACCATGAATACTTAAAAAAGCATTTATAAAGCGTGATTAAGTCAGCCAGAAGAAGTCCAAGAAATAACCCGGGCTGCCCCCTGCATCAATCATGACCAGGAAGCCACTTAGGATTTCTGCCTCAGTGGAACATCAAGATGACTATGCAGCTGAGGGAACATGGAGCTTTCTGAGGCAGAAGGTCAAGTTAGATTCTCTGGGTTGTGATTTTAAGATTAATAAGCCCCCCAGGGAGCTCCACTGGAGAGGACTTTAGAAATAGGAAAGTATTCTTCATATCGGGAAATAGGACTTCTGAGAGCATAGCTCTCTCTACTCCAAACTGTCACTATAACAGAAAACAGCCTGTCATTTCCAGCTGATGAAACCATGCTTTAGGGGAAATATTTAGCATTAAAAAGTACTCACATTTTCAGTTGAAAACAGTTTATTTCCACAAAATAAAAATATGCATGCTGTGATCTGTGGTCCTATATTTACTAAAAGAAAAACAAACAAAGAAAAAAACCAAACCCATATGCAAGCAAACCTAGTTAGAGACCTCTACCATGTTTTTTCTTCCAATTAAAAACATTTTCTCTTAAAAAATCAAAACTTGGGGGTCCTGAGAGTATTATGGGGGTAATGAGCAATGTACAGTGAAATACCATAATGAAATCCATTAACAAAAAAAATTTTAAAAACACAATTGTGTACAGTTTATAGACTGTAATAAGCACAGAAAGGCTAGAATAAAAACAGACTTAAAGTAAAATACTTAAAATTTAAAGAGGAGCTTGTGAGCCAATAGCACAAGTTATGACTTTGTTTTTCCATGAAACTATGTATAAAGCAAAATGAGAAACAGGCTAGAAAATGTCCACCTCACATGTCATGGGAGCATATGCCAGGTAAATGATAAGTTTTTAATTTACAAACTTCCCATTAGCATTTCTAAACAATGAGTGGATGAAATATGCAATTTAATTTAAATGGAAAACAGGAAACTTTGAATGGAAAACAAGAATATTTTACTGGGAGAAGTAAAGTATGCCAAATTTTGATTGCCAATTTGCAAATGGACGATAACTCAAGGACCATTTCTGATTATCCAATATTTTATAAATTTTCTTTCTTAAAACATTTCTTAGACACCTTGAGTGTATGGATAACTTTTTGTGTGTGTGATATCACCGTACCTGTCAACGCATGTCCTGTGGTCACTTTTCCATGCAGATAATTCATGTATGATGTCTTCGATGCCATGCCATAAATCATCTGGTCTCCAATCATTAGTGTCTAACACATCAAACTTGTTCTTGAGGTGGTCTCTGAACTCACGTGGGATATACTCTAGGTCATACCTTGGCTCTTGTACACTTGTTCTAATTTTCTACAATTCCAGTTTGAATTTGCATATAAGTAGTTGATGGTCTGATCCACACCTAGCAGCTGGTCTTGTTCTGACCTTTGATATTGAGCTTTTCCATAGTCTCTTTCCACAAATGTAGTCAATTTGTTTCCTGTATGTTCCATCTAGGGAAGTCCATGGGATAGTTACCATTTATGTTGATAAGAAAAAAATGTATTTGCAATGAAAAAGTCATTGTTCTGACAAAATTCTATCATGCAATCTCCAGCATCATCTCTGTTGCCAAAGCCATATATTCCAACTACTGAGCCTTCTTTGTTTCCAACTTTTGCATTCCAGTCATCAGTAAACATCAGTACACCCTGATTACATGTTTTTTCTATTTCAGACTGCAAAACCTAGTAAAAATCTTCTCTATCTTCATTTGTGGCCTTACTGGTGGGTGCACACATTTAAATAATAGTCATATTAACTGGCCTTCCTTATAGGTATATGGATATTATTCTATCACTGACAGCATTGTCCTTCAGAACAGATCTTGAGATGTCTTTTTTGAAGATGAATGCAACTCTATTTCTCTTTAATCGGTCATTTCTGGCATAGTACACCATGTGATTAGCTGACTCAAAATGGCCCATGCAGGTCCATTTTAGCTCATTGATGCCTACAATGTCAATGTTTATATGCTCCATTTGCCTTTTGGTTATTTCTAATTTTCCTAGATTTATATTAAGTACATTCCACATTCCAATTAGTAGTGGATATTTACAGTTGTTCCTTCTCATTTTGAGTTGTGCCACATCAGCAAATGGAGGTCTCTGGGGCTTTACTCCATTTCTATCATTAAGGTAAACTCTACTTTGAGGAGGCAACATTTCCCCAGTCATCTTTTGATTGCCTTCTAACCCGGGAGGCTAATTTGCCAGCACTATATCTGACAGTGTTTCTCGGCTATTCTTAGGGTTTTTCAATGGCTTATTACTTTGGAAGTGGGTTAGCAATGTTCTTCTCCCTAGACAGTCTTATTCTGGAAGCTTACCTGAAACATATCCACCAAGGGTGACCCTGCTGGAGATAGAAAACCAAAAGGGAAGAACACACTCTGTTTTTTTCAAGCTTAAGGAAGTGAATAAAAATTCAAGCCTCCAAGCCGGTGCGGTGGTGCACGCCTGTAATCCCAGTGGCTTGGGAGGCGGAGGCAGGAGGATTGCAAGTTTGAGACCACAGGCAGTCTGGGCAGTCTGTGTAACTTAGTGAGACCCTGTCTCAAAAAAACTTAAAAATTGGACTGGTACTGCAGCTCAGTTGTCCAGCACTTGAAGACTTGCAGAGTATGGAAGTGCGAGGCCCTGGGTTCAAACCCCCATGCCACAAAAAAAATAAAAAATAAAAAAAAAATAAAAAATATTCAAGCCTCTAGTGTCAAAAATGATGGATTCTACAGGAAAAATAGTAAATGACACAGTAAACATCAAAAGGTGATGTTTACAAAATAGTAATCATACAAAAAATATTGGTGGATAACAAATGATTTCAAGAGGTTGCATATGATCAAGAACCAGTGGTAATGAAGGATGAAGTGGGAGCTGTCTGGAAGAAATTGGTGAAATGCAAGCTGCCAAGAATTGTTGGAATACCAATTCAGATTTTTCAACAAACAGATGCAGCCTTGGAAGTGATAACTTGCTTATGCCAAGTGATCTGGAAAACAGTTACCTAGTCAACTCACCAGAAGAGATCCATATTTGAGATTATTCCCAAGAAAGGGTATCCAAGCAAATGTGGAGATTATAAAACAATACCATCAATATTACATGCAAGTAAAATTTTGATAAAGGTCATTTTAAAGCAACTGCAGCAGTATGTAGACAGGGAACTGCAAGAAAATCAAGCCAAATTCAAAAGAGGGAGTGGAACCAGGGATATCATTACTGATATCAGATAGATGTTAGTCAAAAGCAGATAATACCAGAAAGATGTCTATTTATGTTTTATTGATTATGCAAAGGCATTTGGCTGTGTTGTTCACAAAAAAAATTATGGTGAACATTGTAAAGAATGAGAATTCCAGAGCACTTAATTGTACTCATGAGGAATTTGTACATGGAGCAAGAGGCAGTCGTTTCAACAGAAAAAAGAAACACTGTCTAGTTTAAAGTCAAGAAAGATGTGTATCAGGGCTGTATCTTTTCACCATACCTCTTCAAACTCTATGCTGAGCAAATAATCTGAGAAAGTGCAATTCACAAAGAAGAACATAGCATCATAGCTGGAGGAAGATTCGTTAACCATCTCTATTATGCAGATGACACAACTATGCTTGCTGAAAGTGAAGAAGATTTGAAACATTTGCTAATAAAGATCAAAGAACACAGTTTTCAGTATGGATTGTGTCTCAGCATCAGCTAAACAAAAATCTTTACAACTAGATCAGTATGCAACTTCAAGATTAATGGAGAAAAGATTGAGGTCAGCTAAGATTTTGCTTTACTTGATTCTATAATCAACAGTCATGGAAACAGCAACCAAATAAAAAGATGCATTGCACTGGGAAAAGCTGTTGCAAAAGGCCTCTTTAAAGTGTTGAAAAATAAAGATGTCACATTGAAGATGAAGGTGTGTGTAACTCATGCCATGGTATTTTCAGTCACATCATATGGTTGTGAAAGCTGGACATTGAATAGGGGAGATAGGAAAAGAATCAATGCTTTTGAATTGTGGTACTGAAGATGAATATTGAATATATCATAGACCGCCAAAGATCCAACAGATCTGTCCTTGAAGAAGTTCAACCAGAGTACTCTTTGGAAGTAAAGATGCCTAGACTGTGTCTTATGTATTTTGGACATGGTGTCAGGAAGGACCAATCCTTGGAGAAGGACATCAAGTTTGGGAGATTGGCAGGTCAACAAAAACCTGGAAGACCCTTAACTAAATGGAATGACAGAGTGACTGCAACAATGGGATTAAACATAAAAAGATTATGTGTCTGCCACATAATCAAAGAGTGTTTCATTCTGTTGTACACAGGGTCTCTATGAGTTGGGACCAATTTGATGACAACTTAGAACAATTCATGTTTGAGTTTTTGTGCTTGCACAGGACTGTCAGCTGAGATTGAATGGGAATCTCATGTAAAATTATCTCATACAGAGTGTATAGCAATCTTTTTGAGGGATTTGAGAATGCTAAAAGGAGAATCTTACCTCCAATAGTCTCCTTCACATGATATTGTTGTGTTATGAAGTCTGGTGATTTACAATTCAAAACATAATTCAGCTGAGAGTTTTATTGAGAGATATCTTAGTTGTACCTCCTCATTTGAAACATTGAAAAAGAGAAATCTGAAGAGACAGATGGCTCCGTCAGGTATATCATCAATCTTGTTCATTGGTTCATAGCTCTGTGAAATTTTGATGCCAAATATCTTAATTCCCAACACAATGATTACTGGACTGCTTTGCCCTTCCTCCCTAAACTCTGCTTTTAAAATCTAAGTTTTTCAAGCCAGGTAGATTTGTGCATGCCTGGAATCTCAGCACTCTGAATGCTGAGGTAGGAGGATCTCACATTCAATACCAACATGGGCTGCAGAGTGAAACTTTGTCTCAAAAAATGAAAAATAAAATTTTAATTTTCCTAAAACAAATTAAGCTTAGACACTAGGTTGGATTTTATTTCTTTTGCTTCTTTCGTAATTTTGAGCTTTCTCTTGCCATCTACTAAGAGCTAGAGATTAGTTGAAAATTGAAAGATTGTCCAAGTCAAAAAAGTGCATGTGTGTAGAAGACCCTGAAACACATGTAATTGCGCCATCTAAATGAATTGTTGTAACGCAGTAGTAGCTAATGAGAAAATATCAAGCCAAATACATAAAACCCTGTAACTCTCTCAAGACTGTGGATTCTCTGATGATACCATTTTTCCTTTTGGTCACGCTCCTCCTATTCCTGACATCACAATCCTAAGAAAACCATGCAATATGAGTGTCAAGTTGCAGAATTCTGATTCCTTTCCCATAACAATTCTAGTGAAAATGAGTTTCCTGCAAGCTGAAGTATAGTCCAAAGAGAAATGGCAGGGGTATCTGAAGGTATGTGTCTTTCATTTCTCTTTCAATGACATTTATTAATTGTACAAAGTAAAGGGTTTTGTTATGACATTTCCATTCATTCATATAATGTGCATTTATCAGATTCACTCCATTACTCTTACATTTTACCTTTCCTCTTCCATATATCTAATACTTCTCCCTTTTACTTTCATGTCCTTTTTTTCTATTACATTCCACATATCAGAGCAAACATATCATACTTGTCTCATAGGGCTCATACAGGAGGATGAAATTATGTCATTTTGCTAGAAAATAGATGAAACTGGAGATCATCATGCTATGTGAAATAAACTAGTGTCTTTTATGATAATGAAGAGACTTTTCCCTTTATTGTGTTAAATTCTCTGTAATTGAAATGCTTTTGTTATTTAATACAAAATATATGCCTGATCAATGTAAATGGGATAATAAACCAGCTGATTTTTTGATAGGTCAGAAATCAAGTTGATTGATTTGAGACTGAAAAATAACTTGACGGACAAATGCACTGTATATGTCTAGAGGACAAAATTCTGACAAAGAAAAGAAAGATTGAGGAACCGAGGTAGGAAATAGAAAAAGAAAAAATAAGTACCAATTTAAATAAATTGGTCAAGAGCTAGATTTTTCTTCTATCAAATATGCACCTCTCCAACCTTCTCCTTTTATAAAGAAAGAACTTTGACTGAATGAAGAAGTTACTGGGGACTCGGTGGGACTGTGATAAGAAGGAGGAAGAAATTGGCTGCAGGTATAGGCAGCATGTTTGGATTGTACTGTCAGAGCTTGGTGGATGAGGAAGATGGCTACACAAATAAATAACTCAAAGTAAAGTAAATATTAATAATGACACAAGGACACCATTAGTTGGTCTCCTATGAGAGAATGATTTATAATTTGGGGAAACAGACATATTTTTGCGGAGTAACATGCATATGATCAGGGCAGTCTACACAAGAAATTGACACAGCAATTGACACAGAAACTGAAATAAAGTACTAATATGATCCATAGCTGGATTTTATCCAGATGATACATCTACTGTCTCATTTCATCCTGGATTTAAGTGTGCCTGGGGTAAGGATTCGCGTCATCATTTCTCAATTAGGGATTAGAGGTCCACAGATGTTTGGCAGTGTACCCAATACCACTGTGGCTGGGATAGCATCCAAAGCTTGGAGTATAACCTCTTATTTCTGCTTCAGAATGCCTCATTCCTTTTTATATAGGACATCATTTTTAAAACACCAACAGAAAGATTTTACATATTTTAACGTGTTCTGCTATGGACTTTGGTATAGTAATAAAGAAGTTACCAGATTGCATTGGTGTGTTCCTTTAAAGATTTTGTGTAGAACTTGGAGGAGAAGTCAAAACCACTTCATTGTTGAAATCTTTCCATTCATAAAAACACAATTCTCCCCCAGGATACTGCTACTGTTTCCTGTAGATGTTTGGGACTGCTATGTCTTCCACCAATAGAAAACTTATTTTTGAATACTTCAATGTACTAGTTCTGTCACTGACATTTCACTTTTATATGAACTCATTTTACTCCTCATGTAAATGCATATAAATTCAAAAGTTAATCATCATGTCACTGTACCAAGAAAAAGGGGCACCAGAATAATCTCAAATTCATTAAAATTTAAAGTTAAGATTTTAGAATAATTCCTTTCAAGTTTGGATTGGCCCAAAATGTCAATGTTGAGGCTGAGAAATAAAACAAAGGAACACTATCCACACAGTCACCAAATTTATAGAGCCTCAAGATTTACAAATTCCCCTCCATTCATCCAAATTCCATCCTTCCATCCTACCTTGTTGATAAAGATTGAAGTGGTGATTACTGAATTTATATGGTGCTTAGAGGCTGCAGTGAAGGACACCTAATCCACTGAACCCCATGATTTCTTCATCTCCTCTTTTTTTCCAACTCCAGCTCAAACTCATCAGTATATTTTAATGGATTACCTTGGAATTTTCAAGAGAACTTTTCTGATCTGTAGAACTTCATCATTTAGGTATTGCAAGTACATTTGAAATCATTCAGGCTTTTTAAATTTATAGTAAACTTAGTTATAAAAAGTCCATGAATACAACTTTAGCCTTTTAAGATGGGGTGTGTTAAATGGGAAATTATTTTTTAAATATGTAATTGATTATCTCTCTATCATATAGGCATATAAGCATAATATCCAGTGTGATTGTAAATTAATTGAATGGACATTTTTATAAATAGATTAAAAGTCATTCATTCAGGTGAACATTATTCTTTAGAGTAGTGCCCATTGTTGTTGTTAGGTGCCGTCGAGTTGGTATCCGACTCATAGCAACCCTCATAGGGTTTTCAATGGCTGAGTGCTTCGGGATTTCCTTGGGAGTGGATTGCCAGGCCCTTCTCCCATTTTTGCGGTGCTGGGAATTGAACTTGGGGCCTCAGAGACTGCAGCGCAGCGCTCTACCCACTGAGCTAAATCCCAGCCGTAGAATATTATTATCTTTATTATAGCTATTTATAAGGTGTTCAACTATTCAGCAGCACTTCCCTAGAGCTAGTTCACAAAGGTCAGAAAGTATAAGTCTCATGAATTTATTATTCACTCTCTCATTTATTTTCCAACCCTGTTCCAAAGAATGTACCTTATAGCCCAATTGCAAACAACACACTTAAAAATTTTAGGGATGCTCCCAATGAGAATATCTGTTATGATATCCCATCTCCTCATGTATTGGGGGGCATGGTTGACAGATGATGGGCTTTTGGGAAGGGTTTGGGTTCTGAAGATTCTGATCCAGATTAATCCCTTAATATATCAATCCCTTGATGGATTCATTCCTAAAGATGGCATTATTGGAAGACAGTGAAAAATAGTATGTGGGGCCAACATGAAGGAAATAACTTACCAAGGAATTGTCCATGGGGGCTACATCTTGCCCTAGCCCATTCCTGTATATATCTTTCTCTCTCCTTCTGCTTCCTGTCTACTGTGAGATGAAGATGGTCCTCCACCACATGTTCCTTTTGCCATAATGTTCTGCCCAAGTGCTTGGGACCAACCAACCATGAATGAGACCCTCTAAAACTGTCAGCTAAAATAAATAATTCCTCTGTTTAAGTTGTTTTTCTTAGGTATTTGCCACAGCCACAATAAATCTGACTAACACCTTGCTTTCAGCAAATATTGCTTTCAACAAATAAATATCTTTGGACTACATGTATAATATAATGGGTCCATTGGTACCCAGTAAGTGGAACTAAGTCAAGGAGAGTCACAGAAATAGATTAGATGAAAGAGAGCTAAATAGAACCCCTGGAATTTACTTAAGACCTAAGAATGCTATTTGACTCTTGACAAAGTTGGAATAATCCTGAATTTAGTTTTATTCTGGAACTTTCTATGTCAGAATGCTCCAGAAAACTCTGTAGCCCTTCCAGGAATTCTCTTGTTGATTTTCATGGCCCTTCTCAGATTTGCACTCTGTAATTTGCACATAGTCTGTCTTCTTCATCATACTGGTACTGCTCTGGCCCATGGCTATTCTTTCTTTCCCTCTCATCTCTCCAGAAGAAATACAAAGCATCCCAAGTCCTCAACCAGAACAAAAGAATGAATAACTTTATTTGGGATACATAATTCCAACACTGGTTTGAAATTCAATCACATTAACTGAAACTATTAATAATTACCCATCTCAAGAGTTGTAGTAAAATTCAACTCAGATTTTCCCTAATAAATATCATTCTAATCATATGAATGGAGTGGTCAAGTATGTTAGGATATGAACCAAGGCAGGTGCCAACGAAGACAGTTCATGGTGCTCTTCTCTTTAAAAAGCTAATCTCAATTCTCATCTTAAAAGTTCCAGAGAGTCTATCCTTCTTATTGTCAGAATTTCCTTAGACTATACCACCACCTGACCATTATCATTATCTAAGATACTCATTTCACAACTACTCATCTTCTTATCTATAAACTTCTGCAATTCTTCGGCTAAAATATCTACTTAAACCACTGAACATTATTTAGTGTCTCCACTCACTCAATGTTGCCCTTTAAGTTCCATGACTAGATTTGTAGTACATTATAGCAAACTTCATGTCTAGCTCTCCTTTACATGTCCAATGCCTTTAGAAAGATTAATATTTACTTGTTAATTAAGAAATTTGATGAAGATTCCTTGCATGGACTTGCTTATCTTGCATCTGTGAAAATACTAATTCTGAAACTACTACATTTTTATTAATATTCTCACTTCCTTTATTCTTTCTATTTAGACACTTAGGATTTTTGTCAAGGACTCAGATTTAAGAGAGTAGGATAGGCCTTAGTCCCTGGATTTCCCCCAAAAGTGTGTATATGAGTTGAACCAAAGCATGACTGTTAAGACCTAAAGACTCTGGGAAAGTTAAGGAATGGCAGAGGAAATCCATGAGAGATGACATTGCTATGACCATTGACAAGGAAACACTAAAATGTTGTATGAAAATTACCCATGATATTGCAATTAAGGCTTTAGCTAAATCCCTAGAAGGTAGGATCATAAATGTATGACTGCTATGAATAGCTAATATAGGGACATAAAGGTAAGTTGAAATCTAACAGCACTGATGTTAATGCTTATACCTATATTTTAAAAAAGTAAAAGTAGCTACCAGAAAGTACATGGCAGCAGATCAGAATGAAAATAAATCCCAAGATCACAGTTAACTGTAAGTTGCACAATGAATGTGATGAAAGTGAGCATTGGTTTACAATAAGAAAAATACTATCTGTGTTACACTTTCTGTATTCTACACTCATCTTCTCACACCTACAGAACAGCACTTAGTTCTAAATAAAATATTTAAAAGGATAGTGATGCACTAAGGTAAATCCACAGAGCAATAGCCAGGATGATAATAAGCCTTGAAACCAAGTCAGGTATGATTAAGAGGGTGAGAATGTCAATAAAAAAGAATTGAGAAAAAGAAAATAAAGAGAAGGTCTTCAGCTATTTGAAGCACTAATATCTGGACACAGCACTTCTTGTTTTGTAAGAGCTATTTCCAAACTGTGTATGTTAAGAGAAGATTCAGAAGAGAATGCCTAACAAATTGAACTGTACACAATGGGATCAGATGATCCCCGGGGGCAGTAACTCACCCTTAGTGGAACTGTTAAAACAGATATTGAAGAAATACCTGTTCAGCGTCCTCAGAAGGGATTCTAACTCTGCATACAAGGTAGCCATTGAGGTTCATTTTCCCCATAATGAGATATAGTTGCAACAATAAGCAAATCAGGAAGTGAACTTTGCTTCAAAAATAAAACCCAAAGTAGCAGAGGCAGGAGTATCGCAAATTCAAGACCAGAGGCAGTCTGTGCAATTTAGCAAGACCTTGTCTCAAGAAATAAAAAGTAAAAAAAAAGGAGGTGGGGAGACAGCTCAGTGGTACAGCACTCAAAAAGCATGCTAGCACAAGGCCTTGGGTTCAACTGCCCAATACTACAAAAAAGTAAAGAAAGAAAGAAAGAAAGAAAGAAAGAAAGAAATATAATAAAACCCAAAGTTATCAATAAAAGGCTTAATGCTTTGAAATTTTCTTATGTTTTAATATGTAAAAAAAAGAAGAAGAAAAGTGTGTATTGGGGTCCGCACATAGCATAGAACAAACTATCAGAGAAGAAATAATATTCTCTTCCCGTGGTGTGTTTGACCTCACTGTGCAATAACTGTATCACAACCTTCAGCAGCAGAAGACAACTGGGACTACTGAGATAATTGGTAAGGAGGCTTTTAAAATGGATTGCTGTGGGATTAATGCCTATGTTTCTTTCCTTGTTCACATGCTGTGCTAAGCACATGCCATCAAGGCCAGGGAGATAAAGGGGGCTTAGTTTCTTGAAATCACAAACAACATTCATTCTCATAGAGCTGCTGAGAATGAAGGGAGAAAAGTACCATTCCCACATCTGTTTTTGTTTTAGAAATGTTCATTTAATTTAACTGCCAACTGACTTTTATTTTTTTTCATGAAGAGATGCCAGATATGATAAGGATCTGATAAGTCAAAAGCCATTTTCAGCCTCATTGTCCCTTTGTGTTAACAAAGCCTCATAAAAGCAGATGGATAGCCCAGGCCACCTTCTTTCTATGATCAGCCAAAGATAAATACTCTGAGCCTTATCAGCTGAAAGGGAAATTCTTCATTTTTATCAGAGAAGAGACTGTGGTTGCTTAGTTTGAAATAAAAATCGATGGCTCCATTTGGCATTGTTCGAAAAAAAATAATTTTATTTTTATTATTAAACCAAGGAGAAAAAAAAAACAGGTCTCCTAATAATTCTCTTTCACATAAATCCTGAGTTAAACAGTGAATGCTAACTCTTGTCTAACAAGATGAATGGAGATAAAAAGTGTAGATTCTATATAAGCTATCAGGAATTTTAATGAGATCATAAAACAAACTACCTTCATTATAATTATTTCAAATGAGTCATAAAAAGTTTGTATCCAAGTATATACCAAAGTCTTACCTAATATAATGTACTTTACTAGCTCATGTACACTCCCCCAGGTCTCAGTGCATTCCATCCTTCACAGGCTCCTCGGATCCCACCTCTCCTACCCCTCAGTTTATAGAGATACCTTAGCCTTTTAATTGTCACAAGTTTATACCAGTCATTTGCAAATCATATATTGCATTGCCTCAGTATATGACAGGTGTTTGGTTTCATTTGTTTGTTTGTATATGTATTTTTGCAATATAGCATCATATGTATCCTCTGCTGGCCTCAAACTCATAATCCTCCTGCCTCAGCTTCCCAAGTGAGTAGAAGTATAGGTGAACAACACCATGCCTGGATGTTATATGATTTTTGACATGAAGGTATTCTGTTTCCTTGAATGCAAATTTATATTCTCAGGCTGGAAGCCACTTTGACCAAATGCAATGTCTTTTACATAGAGGTTCTCTATGAGGGAGCAAATGCCACTAGGAAGAATGAACACATTTGGAAAAGGTTGTATACCAAGGTAGTGGGAGGCCCAGAATTAGAAACCAGGTAACTTTGCTCAGGCATCTAGATTCTTTTTTAAATACCTGCATTACATCACTTTGCCAGATATTGATATTTAATTCCTTAAATTCTCTTCTTTATTCTTTGCACTCTAAACTGGGAAAGATGAGAAGATAGGGCAGGAAGAAATTCATCATTTCATGGAAAAAATTATAATAAATTTTTAGGAGATATTAGGGACATGTTTTTATCAAATAGGACCCTTCTCAAATATTACATGGTGCATAATACTATACATATCTGCCTACTTTGCTTATGTAAATGTCTTTAGTGAATGTGCTAAGACAGTGAAAATACTGTAGTCCAAGCAAAACAAACTCCTTTACCCTCACAGCTTCCAGATTTGGACAGAAAATGCATGGCCTCTATATTATGCCTATCATTATTACTCCTAAGGCCAGCAGGTGGAATAACTGTATTTTGGGCTTTATCTAAAGTAAAAGGGTAAAGGAGAATTTTTCAGACATCAAGAAAAAATAATCGAATCTCTATATGCTCATTAAATGTTATTAATGAAACAGGCTCAATTTTGATTACTAAACTAAATTAATGACTTAGATATATGTTAGTAAAATATCTGTAATAATTTCCTATCTAATCACTTCCTGTAACTTTAAAGTGCAATTTGTCCCCAAGCTTTCAGTTCTGTGGAAGAGCACTTGCAAAGTATATGTAAGGCCCTGAGATGAATCCCCAAAAACTTCAAAAAATAAAAATAAATAAGATTTAATTCTTCACAAAAACCCTATGTGCTAAGAACTTTCAATGTGCCTAATTCACAGATGATGAAATTGAGGGAGAGTGGTTAGGTAACTTGCCTATGGTCATGGAGGTATTCAAACTCATAGACTTCACCTATTATATAATATAGCATCTTTCATCTATCCAATATTGCCCTTTTAAAAACCTATTTATTATTATTCATATTATTCATTTAATATCATTCATATCCTGATAACCAAAAAGAATTGAAGAAAAATTAAAGAACAGCTTATACTGAAAAAAATTTGGTATAGTCAGGCCTCAAGTAATTTTGACATCAATAGCTTGGCTTCATCAATGACCGATTATAAGACACAGCCAGTGATTCTTCCAGGAACCACTGGTTTTGTGCACAGCTCTTCAGCTTTGTTGGCAGAAATTAACCCACCTATGAAGTTTCCCAAGTTTCCGAGTGTCCTTGTGGGCACTGCCACATGGAGACTCAAAGCCAGACACCTGGTGCCTGTTTTGATGATGACCTTAAAAATGGAGCACAGCTGTCCTTCAGTTATCACCACTGAACCACCAACACCTTGATTCACCCCAATTTATGGTAAAATCATGCTAGCCAAAGTAGATATAAAATAGAGAACTATTGCTGACTGTAGCAGTAGCATTTGGACATTCCAAGGCTGCTTTTCTAATACTCCACTACATGTAAACTTAAACTCTTGAAAAGCTCATGATTTATCACACCCTCTCTTTCAGGCCCAACTAACATAATGTCCCAAAGGAAAGATAATGTTTCTCCTTCACTTTCATGTAAGGCCCATCTCCCAACTTCACAATTCCTTTTATAGAATTGATTCCTCCTGCTGATGATAAACAGTAGAAAGTTCTCCCACAGTATTATCATATCAGCCTAGAACATTCACTAGAACAATTAAAAGTATATCGAAATAATCAACTATACTCACTACATTATAAATCAGTTTTAGAGTGTAGCAGTAGTAAAACAGCTACTTTTTCTGACTCTCCTCCCATGAGAGGTGAAACTCATGGCTTTTTACTGCCTAGAGGGACTAGAAGTTGACTCTATTTTTGCTGCTCAGACAAATACTCATATCTACTGATCAGTTACAGGCAAAAAATGTGGTAAACTCAAAGAATACAATGAAAAGTGGTTTAATAGAGTCTATTTATAATATTGAGCAAGACTAAGGGAGGCCAATAAAGATAAATAAAGGAAATTTCAGCAAGAAAGCCATTGTGGGAGGAGAATGCTGTTAGAAACCCAGGGAATCCTCTAGGAATAAGATACTCACCTTTGAAAGGACAAAAACTCAGCCACTGCTGTAACACCACCATGGCATCAGCAAAGAGAGAGCGGAGAGAATCAATTTTCCAAATCTTCTCATCTACCTCCTTCGGAACTCTTGCTGGAATGCTCCCTTGTCTGAACCCAACTAGAAGCAAAAAGCACTGGGGCCCAGTTGGTGAATTGTGTCAGGGTCAGCATTGAAAGTTGGGGTAGTGGATCTAGGACAGCCAACAGAGGATGTCCACTGAAACACATAACTCAGTATGACCACTGGACACTTTATTACACAAAGAACTGTAGACCTGTGCAGGTATAACTTTCTTTCTCTCCCACGTCAGGGTTAAGTATCACAGGGACATGGCTCTGCTAAAAAGTTTTCTGAGAATAGAAGACAATAACTTATCTTAAAAATATATTTGATATTTCATTTAAATTTAATTTACTGAAGAAGATAAAGTTTTAATTACAGATTTCTTTGTTGTTGTTACTGGTAATCTACAAGATATCATAAATGCATCTTAGATTTAACAGTAGCATGTAGTTGTAAAAGGACAAAATAAAGTGGGGGGATCTCCAAACTGAAATGAGTGGTAATTGCCCCAGAAAATATTGACTCAAGATACTTGTTGAAATTGGAGATAGATTTTACTTCAAAACATCCTGGAAAACTGGAAATTTGACAAGATACTGATATCATTTGATAAGTAAATTAGTTTAACTTTCTGTCTTATAATTTTTAATGGGGATAAGATCAGAAAAAGAATTTAGAATAGCAACTTGATTGTTGTTAGGTGCCCTTGAGTACTGTCCGAACTCACAGCAACCTTCATAGTGTTTTCAGTTGCTGACTGTTTAGGGATTGCCTCTGGAGTGAATCTTTCTACTATAGCAACTTGATAGCAATGTTTTTAACTAATTAGTGATTAACTTTGTTAAGAATGGTATCCTTAGCAGGGGAAAAAGAGAGGTGTTATGTCAAGTGATGCATTGATTGGAAATTGCAATTGGTAATTTAGTGGAAAAGTGGAAAGAGAAATTGATACAAAGGAACAATTTGGCAAATACATAAAGGTGTGATCAAAATTTATAGTGAATGTTTAGATTTTTAAAGATGTATTACAGGAAGAGACACATTGTCATTAATCCTCCTCAAAATACTCCTCCAGTTTCAAACACACTTAATCCATCTTTCTTGCCACTTTGTGAAGCAGTTCTGGAAGTCTTTCGTGTCTCTGCTTTGTTTTTTGGTCTTGTTTTTTGTTTCTTTCAGTACTAGGAAATTGAACCCAGGGCCTCTCACATACTTTACAAGTGCTGTGTCATAGAGCTGCACTCCCAGCTCATTTTTTATTATTTATTTTGAGACAGGGTCTCAGTAAATTATATAGACTGCCTCAAACTCATGATCCTACTGCCCTAGTCTCTCAGCTCACTGAGATTATACTTGTGTGTAGCACTGCACAGACATCTCTCTTATCTTTAGTTGTGTTCTTATGCCTGCCTTGATGCCCTGAATTGATTCAAAATATTTAATTTCATGGTCATTTTGACTTTGTGGAAGAGCTAGAAGTTATACAGTGTCAGATCCAGTGAATAAGGTAGATAAGAGCACTCTGTAATGTTTTTATTTGAAAGAAATTGCCATACCAGAAACAATGTGTGACACAGATCATTGCCATTATGGAGGATGAAGCTAAAGATACTCATGAAAGAAGGATTCCAGAATTGCTTCAGAAAGTGGCAAGAACAATGAATAAGTATATTCAAAGATAGGGGAAGTATTTGAGGAGGATTAATGGCAACATATCTTCTATTGTAAGTTTTTAAATTTTAAACACTTATCATATTTTTTTGATCACACTTCATATATTTAGGAGGCAGGATAGAGAAGATGATACACTGGAAAGGGA
The DNA here is from genome assembly GCA_007922755.1 of Pedetes capensis. Taxonomy (NCBI): domain Eukaryota; kingdom Metazoa; phylum Chordata; class Mammalia; order Rodentia; family Pedetidae; genus Pedetes; species Pedetes capensis. The sequence goes on from VMDO01001020.1 coordinate 205,432, forward strand.
AAGGAAGGCAAGTGTGGTGGTATATGCTTGTAATCCCAGTGTCTGGGGGGCGGGGGAGACAGGAGCAACATAAATTTGAGGCCAGAGGAAGGCTACGTAATTTAGGGAGATCCTGGCTCAAAATAAAAAAGTAAAAGATGGGTGGAAGGTGCAGCCAAATGGTAGAGCAATTGTAAAATATTTGCAAAGCCCTGAGTTAAGCCCTCAATACCAAAAATAAAAATAAAAATAAATTAATTAATTGAATAAATTAATTAAATAAATAAAAATTAATAAATAAAAAGGAGAAAAATCCTTTGCAATATAATAGATAAGTTGATTTAGAGAAGTCAGCAGCTTAAATCTGTACTTATCCATTTCCACTTAAAAGAACCAGCAAAGAATTCTATCTTAGATAGACATATACTTAAATTGGTTTTTATCTGTGGTGCCAGAGATTAGACTTTTGATAGACATCAATGGCTGTATTTTCCTACTTTGTAACTGATTCAAAACCTGTGAAGAAAAGGCTGTAGGCTATCCCAGGGAATAAACACATGGAATAGGGCACATATGTTATAAAATAAGTTTTCCTTATTATCTATCTGATTTTTGGTAGAGGCATTAAAACACTTGTATATTGTAAGCAACCAATACACCATTTGTAGAATGAATAAATTGAATCTGAATTGAGGAGTCCTAAAATGAGTATTGAATATACCATGGATTGCCAAAAGAACCAACAGATCTGTCCTAGAAGAAGTGCAACCAGAGTGCTCCTTGGAAGCAAGAATGGCCAGACTGTGTCTTACATATTTCAGACACATAGTCAGGACAGATCAATCTCTGGAGAAAGACATCATGTTTGGAAGAGTGGCAGGTCAACGCAAAAGAGGAAAACCTTCCACCAGATGGATTGACACAGTGTCTGCAACAATGAGCTTAAACATAAATAATATTGTGTGCCTGACACAGAATTTAATAAAGTAAGCATTTAAGTTGATGTAGACCATGGGTTATATTTTGGTAAACACTATTTTAAAAGATCTTCTTGTCTTGTACATAGGGTTGCTATGAGTCGGACTCAAATAGAAGGCACCTAACAACAACAACAAAATGAGTATCTATCTGGTAGCAATATTTTTTATTTGTAAGAGATGCTGAAATAGTCATGGCAAGTCTGGTATATTAATCAAGTACTTCCTGAATGTCTATTATATGCTAAGAACAATTTCATGAACTAAGGATATTGTACATAAAAGAAAAGTCTAATTTCTGCCATCATAAGTATAGGACTCCACAGATATTTAATTGGCAAATGTCATAACTCTACAGAAGTGAAATTTATTGAGGAGTGGACAAGGTGAAAAAGATGAAGTAGTCTGATAAATTCAGATTCTTATTAAAGCTTAAAGAGAGGAAGGCAAAATAATATTTATGGGACTTTTCCAAAGTCTAATCTATTGCACTTCAGAAGCACAAATAAAAATTGGGCAGAAGCTTCAGCCCATAATATATTCTGCACTCCACTACGAGTTTGGTGGGAACAGAGACCATGTATGCCTTGTTTACTCCACCTAATACCTGTAAATCCTCAGGAGATATTTATTTTAGAATAAAACAAAGACTGTACATTTTTTCAAAAAGAATGAGCAGTTAAAATATTTTGAAAACAGCTGGATGTGGTGGCACATGCCTGTAATCCCAGTGACTCTGGAGGTTGAGGCAGGATGATCACAAGTTTGAGGCCAGAGGCAGCCAGTGTAACTCAAGGTAAAAAATTTAAAAAGGACCTGGGGATACAACTTATTGGTAGAATGCTTGCAAAGTATGTACAAGGTCCTATGTTCAGCTCCTAAGTAGAAAGAAAACAAAGAAAGAAGAAAGAAAGAAAGGAGAAAGAAAGAAAGAAAAAGAAAGAAAGAAAGAAACGAAATGAATGAAAAAGAAAAAAAACAAAAAAATCAATAAAGATTAATTAATGTGACATTTTTATCAAATATTCAAATATTTTATAGAAACAATAATGTGGTACTTTGGTAAGAGTTGATAGAAAGAATAATGGTACAGAACAGAGAATCTTGTTTTATACTTTTACATGGAATTATGACATACATACATGGTAAGAGAAACACCACATTACTTAATACTTAGCACATTATTTGAAATAAATGATCAAATTATCATCACCTCATTTTAAACTATTTATTGAAGGATTTTAGGGTAAAGTAGAAAGTCAAAGTAAAGAGAGTGAGGGCAGTGGGGAACCATAAAGTACAGGGAAAAAATGCAAGTGAATATATTAAGATGCTTTTTCTTAATGGTTCACATTAACCCAGGGCCCCTGTGAAACAGGCCTGACTTTCACAAATTACTTTTTAGTATTTCAATTTTGCCTCTGGCTTATAGCATTAGAAATAAGTTATCTGTAAGAGTTATGACCACTAGAGGGGAAAAGCATAAAATATTCTAAGATGTCCAAAACATTAGATTCCCTTTGTCTAAGCCATCCAAGAAATCTAAATCATTTGTATTTGAGTTTCAAGAAACGTGAACCATTGGATTCCCTCTGACCAAGTGACCAAATTTAAAGCTCTACAAGTCAAGTTCATTTGGATATAAAACTTGTTCTACTGAGAGATATTTTCACTACTATTTCCTTTGGATACTTCCTTCATCCCCTTAAAATTCATTTAGAAATGAATGTTATTTATTTTTATTTAAAGACTCAGCTGCCAGTTTGTGTAAAGTTTTCAATTAGTTGCTGAGGTTATGGAAATAAGACATTTTAAAATTCCTATCACAAAGGATCTTAAAATCCAAAGAAGATTTTTAATCTCCGAGAAACTCTCCTAATAATCATTGCCATCTCTTGGGCAGCTACAGTGAAGCGAATACAACTTTCAAACCGAACTTTCATGCAATACTGCACTTCAGCTTTATAAATAACTTCTTGATACCTTAAGTAGATAACTTAAACCTTCTGAAACCTCACAGCTTTATATTTATAAATCTCTCTGACTTTGGTAATAGCTCTCACCCTAAATTGCTCTTTTCTGAAGTTTTCTATCTCAAATAAAATAACCTCTTTAGTATTTATCAGAGCATTATGTCTTTGATGTGACCACTCCTAGACATTGTGTCCACATTATGCTTTTCATTCAAGAGTAGTGGTCATTTTTATAATGGCATAGAATTTTTGTTCAGTCTGAACGTTTCTGGTCATGATTTCAATTTAAATTCTCAAGGAAACCAATTTTAAATTTTTAAGATTGTAGAGATTAATTGTAGAGAACATAAGAATCATGAACTATTGGATTTCAATAATGAGCATACTGTGAAATGGTTGCTAGTGTAACAAAACAATATTTAATAGATATTAGCACTAATAAATTAAGGATTTTTCATGCTATAGTTAATTATAAGAGCAAATTCAAGGAAAATCCTTGCCTGGTTCCATCAAAAATTTGTTTTAAGAATACATTAATCTTTTGTTTGCAAACTTTACTATGAGAGTCCACTTGGTAATGAAACTTATGACTTCCTTATAAACAATCACTTAATAACCTTGTTATTGTCTATACAAAAAAAAAAAAAACTTCTCAGCTTACACTGGGATCTTTCATAAACTGGAAGCAACTTCTCCACTCATTTCCTCATATTTTAGTTCATAAACCTGGAAAGAATAAAAAGAGAAGGAAAAGCAAACCAAAAGAGAGAGAGAGAGAGCAAGAGAGAGAGAGAGAAAGAGAAGATCAAGAACACTACTTATGCATGGTATTCAAACTTACTTGTACTTATGCTCATTCTCACTTTTGTGTTTTATTTCATTTGCTGTTTAATCTAACATAAATTGATACTTTCATTTAATATGCATCATAATATTTAATGCAACAAGTATATGATTACTTAATTATATGATAAGTAATGGTTAAGCCTGAGAATAAAATATTGAGGAACAGGGGTGAGCTTTATTCTGGTTGAATTTAGTGTTTGTTTTCATCTGTATTTGTGTCATTCTAGACTACAGATTGCCTGCAGCCATATCACTGTGGTGTCCAATCCCCTCGGAAGCTAAGCAGAGTCTGGCATGGTTAGTACTTGGATAGGAGACAGGGTGGAAACACCAGGTTCTGTAGGCTTGGGAAAAGGACCTAACAACCCACTACCAAAAACCAATCAGCCATTGAAATCTCGGTGAATAGCAAATAAGCACAACAATATTGTTTTACCTATTGTACGTAGGATTGTTATAAGTGGGACACTAACTCCACAGCACATAACACCAACAATAGACTAGAGATTATCTGAGGGAAGGAGTTATCTCTTACAACTTGATATACCTTATTAAACACAGAAAATAATTGTTCAGTATATCAATGAACTACAACACAGAAAATAATTGTTCAGTATATCAATGAACTACAGCAAAAAATAAAATCCCTAATAATTTTTTTTAGAACATAACTTAGTAAGCTTTTTTGTCACAAGTCAGAAGATTAATATTTTCATTTGTATAGATCACTTGGTCTCTGTAACATGTGAAAAGATCAGCTATTATAGCATGAAATCAACTATATATTAGAGAATGGGCATGGCTGGGTCCCAATAAAATTTTAGTGAATAAGGTAAGCATTTAAGTTGATGTAGACCATGGGCTCTATTTTGGTAAACACTATTTTAAAGGATCTTCTTGTCTTAAGATAGATTTCCTTGAAATAGAGCCTGAGACAGGGACTGGGTACACACATAAAACCTACAAAGGAGGGAGAAAAGCAGGATAGGGAAAGGTAAAAGCACCCCATGAAAATTATTTAGCTATAACCTTGTTATTAAAGAACTATTCATGATCTACCTTAAATTTTTCAGAATAAGAAAGCACAATTATGCTATGTGATGGCTTTCCAGAAACATTTTATGGAAAAATGAGGGAATGACAGATAAAAGGGAGCAACATAGAAGGACTCATAAGGAATATATTTACCTACAGCCTATTTGATCTTCTCTTTGCATTTATCTTAGAATTATGACTCCCTTTGCCTCTTCCTAATCTCTGTTTATTCCCTAATGTTGTTAACTACTATATCCGATGGTGCTGTGAATTCTCACTCCCACAAATTCTTCAATCATCACTTAATACTTTCTCACACTTGGATAGATTCAGATACCCAGAAGCATTTTGTAAATTGTTGAATTCAGATCCATCTCTGTATGATCTTCCAGATTTCTGAATTGTTAAATTCTACTGTTCATACTTATACCAGAGCAGTTTTGTAAAAGATATGCAAATAGAAAGGAGACCATTGTTGGGGAAGAAGGGAATAGGGGAGGATGGTCATGAAAGGGTAAGGGGGAAGTTAACCTGAGCAATATACAATGAAATGCATATATGGAAATGGCATAATGAAATACATTATGTTGTACATTAAAATTACTAATAAAAAGTTAAAGAAATATGCATATTTACTACAGGCCTTAAATAAACAAAAAAAAATCTCTCTCATGTGACCTAGAGCTGCTCAAAAAATACAAAAATAAACTGAAGTAATATATATGTCACATTTCAAAGGACACAGGATTATGATAGAAATTTCCAAGAAAATTTACAAAATGTCCTATCACTATTTTCACCAGTTGTAACAAAGAACAGAGCAGAGATTTTGGGAAATGTAAGTATGTGCTATAGATGGATCTTGAATGACCCCCAAAGGACATGCGTTAAAGGCTTGGTCCCTAGAGTGGTGCTCTTGGGAGATGGTGGAAACTTTAAGAAGTAGTGCCTAGTGGGAGGTCTTTTGGTCGTTGAGGACAGGCCACTGAAGGAGATTATATGTCGCTCACCTTCTTTTTGTTCTCTTTCACTTCTTGGACATGAGGTGAGTTGTTTTTGCTCTGCCACATACTGTGACATGACCTATTACACCACCACAGGCCCCAAACCCAATGGTCTAATAGATCATGGATTGAAACCTCCAAATATGTGAGCAGAATAAACCTTTTCTTTGTGTAAGTTGATTATGTCACGTATTTTGTTATAATGACAGAAAGATGACTAATGCAGCATGAGAATTAGATGGCTACTAAAGTGGACATAAACTCATTTATATTTTCACTCCAATGAATGATATGCGCTGAGCTTTCACTGCTTTTCAACCACAGTAAACTTTCTGGTCTTCACTCAGAAGTGACAGATAATTCATCACATTGCATAATAAATATAAACTTATATTTGGAGATCAGAATGAATGTTATTCCAAACAATAGTGGTTGAATTGGCAAATTACTCTTCACCGTAAGTAGAGTAACCTTGGGAAATTGTTGAGCCATAAAACACATGTCACAAAGACACTTGATACTTGAAAAAGAACCCTGAATTAACCAGCAAAAGGGGACCATCAGTCTTCCTGATAGATGAGTAGAGATTAATCCTGTGTGCTGGTTCATAGAAAATCATGCATGCCCATCTTCTCTGACATCAAATATTATTCTTTACATATCAAATTTTCTCTTTAAATGATAGATTAATATTCTTCTACCATCCATGGCTACCATCCATATCCTTATTTGTATTTCAGCCATAATAACAACATCCTTTTTTGGATATGTCCTGTTTTAAGGCCACTTTAAGGGGATTGCTATGTACTAGACTTTAGTATTTCTAAGTGAATTGTATTTTCAGCTTATTTATTTGTGTTGACATTCTTTCTTTACGATATGTTTTACAGATATACATAGGGTAGCTATGAGTTGGACATGACTTGAAGGCACCTAACAACAACAATAACACTAAAAAAGCTAAGAAGTTCACCGGGCACAGTGGTGCATGTCTGTAATCCCAGAGACTTGGGAAGCAGAGGCAGGAGGATCACAAGTTCGAGACCAGAGGCAGTCTGCCTAATTTAGTGGGACCCTGTCTCAAAAAGTAAAAAAAAAAATGGGGTAAGGGTACAGCTCAGTGGTCCAGCACTTGCAAAGCATGCAAGCACAAGGCCCTGGTTCAATCCCACTACTGAAAAAAAAAATGCTAAGAAGTTCCGGTCAATATGATGCCAAATAATTTTTAATCAAAACTTTTTCTTTAGGTTGATAAAGTCAAAAACATATCAAGTTTCACTTTTCATCTTCTTAGGTCTTTGAATTGGGAGAAGGGCCTGGCAATCCACTCCCAAGGCAATCCCGAAACAGTCAGCCATTGAAAACCCTATGAGGGTCGCTATGAGTTGGATACCGACTGGACGGCACCTAACAACAACAACAACTAGGTCTTTGAAAGTTAATTTCCCAAACCCATATTTCATAGCTGAAAAGTTACATCACCCTGTTGGTAAATATAAATAAAATGAGTAGTTATTAAAACTGCATCTATACTTATATGAAAGGAAATCACACACCAAATAAGGTTACCTAATATTCTTTAAAGCTGGGATTTAGCTCATTCGGTAGAGCGCTGCGCTGCAGTCTCTAAGGTCCCGAGTTCAATTCCCAGCACCTCAAAAATGGGAGAAGGACCTGGCAATCCACTCCCAAGGCAATCCAGAAAAAGTCAGCCACTGAAAACCCTATGAGGGTTGCTATGAGTCGGATACCGACTCGACGGCACCTAACAACAACAACAATATTCTTTAAAAGAAAAACATAACAAATTTTTAGCAGCTTTCTTCATTTTTTCTTGTGTTTCGGAAGTGTTCTCATGGTTCTGTGAACTCCTGTTACAAAGTCTCTTTAGCATTTCTTTGACAATTAATCACATATACTATTTGATATTGGGAAAAGGACCCAGAAACCCACTCCCAAAAATCAATCCACCATTGAAAACCCTATGAATAGCAGAGAAGCACTGACAATAGTGTTTTACCTGGTAGGGTCGCTATGAGTCGGATACCGCCTGATGGCACCTAACAACAACTATTTGATATGTTATGTTATCTCCAACCAAGTAAAATGTTGCTCTTTAACTTTTCACATACTCTTATAAAACAAAATATGATTTATTTTGTTACAGGTGGTGGGGAAACAACCCTAAAGATTATCAATACCATGCCAGGCCCAGTGGCGCACACCTGTAATCCCAGTGACTCTGGAGGCAGAGGCAGGAGGATCACAAGTTCAAGACCAGAGGCAGTCTTTGTAATTTAGTGAGACCCTTTCTCAAAAAGTTTAAAAAAATGGCTGGGGCTACAACTCAGTGGTCCAGCACTTGCAAAGCATGCAAGTGCGAGGCCCTGGGTTCAACCCCCAGTATGGCAAAAAAAAAAAAAAAAAAAAAAAAAGTTATCAATGCCTTCATTTCATAGATAATAGCCATGAAATTTAAAATGTCTTGCATAACATCAAATCAATTATTTCCTGCAGTTCTAAGAAGAAAATGGGTATCTAGCTTCCTGCCAGAGGTTCTCCCCCATCTTTGACAACATGATCTGAGTTCAGTGATTAGCTCTCCTCATGGAGTCTTCAACATGTTCTGAACAAATGACACTAAACACAACAAAAGAACACTTTCCTTTACTCTAAAATTTTACTTCTGGACTCTGCCTCTTTAAGCACCATCTCAATATCTTGCACACACACACACACACACACACACACACACACACACACTCAGCATATTGCTATAAATAAATTTATTCATAAATTGACTAAAGAAAAATAGACTCATTGTCAAAATATACTTAGCACCACTCTTAGGCATTTTCATGACCTCATAAATCTTAACTCTGCTTTCTTTCTATTTCCTTGTCATCACTCACTAAAGCTTTCCAAGTGGCAGGAAACTAGTATGGTCAAGACACAGTAGGACACAGTGTTCCCCATGGTCAATTCCACTTAACAGAGTGTCGTGGTTGATACTATTTTCTCAGAATTTGTCATTTTTCACAGTACACAGTGTTCTGTATGTTAGGAATATATTTGCTGACTTGGTTCCACTTTGATTTAAAAATAGGATTTGTAACACACCCTTGACCAAACGCTCACAATTGTCCATTAGTTACCCACTGATTTAGCTTGGCCAAACCTTACTCAGACTTCTCAGCTCCCCACAGGTCCCTGAACTTTGGTTGCCCCCATTTCTGAACAAGCAATAAAATACAGAACATCCCTCATGAAGATCTCATTTTAAAACTAAGATGACCACCGGTAAAAATATTTCCTCTCAGACCACCTGGATCATGTTGCAAATAAAGTCTATTCTTAACCTAGCTCTGCATTTGTTTTTATTTGACATCACTATTAGTCTTAAATGAGAAAGGGGCATTTTTTTCCTTTACTTCTCTCATATTCACTTATAAAAGCAGAAACCTAATAGCATTTCTTTTGGTATTAGGATACTCTATAAATATAGCAATCTTGTGTTTTTAGTTAATTCCTTTAGCACATTCAATCAACAGTGAGGCAGGATAGAAAGGCAGGGAAAATTTGGGGAACATGGGAAGGAGAAGGATTTTTCACCCTGGCACCCAGTCTGAGTCCTACCCAGTGCAATCAAAAAAAAAAAAAAAAAAGTAAAAAAAGAAAGGAAGCTGCTGTGAGAACTCCCTGCATAGAAACTAGTGTTTCTCTAGGAATCTCACCACACCAGATTATAGACTATAATTAAAATTATCAGGAATAAGTAATTTCCTAGTGACTAAATGTAGTGAGAATTTCCTCAACTATCCCAATCTAGGCATTTAAACAATGCTCCTTTTCCTATCTGTAGATCTATACCACACACCTGCTAGAACCCCACTGAGAAATGTAACTTCAAAAGCTCCCAAATCATACACATATCCATTGTAAAGACACCTAGGCGCATCTCCCCCTATCATATAACATATATCTAACATATATCTGTTTGCTCTGAAGCACATACTATCCATTACTTTTACCTAATAAACTCTGCAATTCTGCTTCATCCTCTGACTTGTCTGGAAATCGTTTTTGCAACCAAGTCAAGGACCCAGTGTCACTTGAGTGGAGGTCCCAAGTAAGGGAACTCCTCAGGGCAAGAGAAAGGCTGGGGTAAGGCATCTCTTACATCCAGTGACATAAGACTGATGGCTGTCAGTCTGTAACAGAGAACAGTGAGGCATTCTTAACAGCTGCAGCTTCACATGCTTAGCCACACAGGCAGTGGCTGCAGGCAAGACTAATCAGAATTCATACATTATATCCAAATTTTATTTTCAAACAGCAATAAGATAGACTATCTCAGAAAATTCAGCTCAACCGAAATAAGTGCAACTACAGTCTGATGTCTAATACCATCTGAAATGCACTGAAGATGCCTGCTTCAGAAAGATAAGACTTGAAATATGGTTGCTCGTTCAAACTTAATGCACAAAGAATAATAAAACCACTCCACAAAGAAAATAATGTAACATAAAGTGAGATAAGAAAAGAATATCAATGTATCTAGCATTAAGCACACCACATGTCAGAACATTATTAGAACAATTTCCTATTATATCTTATTTAAATACCACATTATTTCAAAGCAGTTACTACCAGCTATGACTTTTTCCTTTTCTACTCACTTTATGCCAAGACTTCAAAAACAGTGAGACTATTTTTTACAGAGTTCATTTAAGAGTTGGGAAATTTGGTCAGGAAAAAAATTGTTCGTTCAGGTGTCAAAGAAACAAACAAGGAAAATGCTCCAGAATCCTCTTCTTTGACTTGCAAAAGGAGCCTCAGTGCTTTGGAATTCATCCAATTAGGTCCTTATTTTAATGAAATCTGAATTGTATTATATATGTTTTGTAAACAGTAGCATACTCTAAAGGACTGGGGGCTTGATATAGTGGCTGTATTTTTATTACATTTTAGGAGAAAATATCCTAGGAATATACTAAAACCACTATGGAGATATTTCAAGCATTTCAACTCAAGCAGCTATAATTTTGGGAGATCAGTTATACCACAATATGGGAAAAAAAGAAGTAAACATACTGAATATATTGTTTGCTTTGATTTTAGGTTTTTTTTGTTAATGTATAATTTATGATAAATAAAATGCCTTGTTTTAGGAAGTTATAGGTTAATGTACCTCTTATCATATATATGATACATATAACATAATAAAACATACAATAACATATAGAATATGTATACATAAATGGATGCACCTAATAACAATATCATGAAGTGTGCAATGATATAATGTCCAAAAATCGAAGCAGGAACATATAAAGTGTTTTAAGGACACAAGGAGATGTAAACTTGGATGGATCCGATAGAGTAAGCAATGACTGAGAAGTAAAACTGAAGGGGAAACTTAGGGCTAAAAAATGAAGGATCTTAATATTAGGTTACTGTGTTTTCTTTCTTGTGGTTAGTTAAAAAGAAACTAACGATGGGTTTCAGTATGCTTAAAAACATTTATACAAATTTAATCTAGTGTGAGTATTTTGAAAGGTTGAATGTGACAAAGCTGTAGTTCTTAGATCATATTGAAAAGTATCATGGATAGGGGAGGGTAAGGGGTAACCTATATGAATAATGTTTATCAAATTGCATATATGAAAATTGTCACAATGAAAAGCGTGTCAAAATGAATCACATTATGAGGTACATTAAAAATTTCTAATAAAAAATTAAAAAGTAAAAAAGAAAAAAAAGAAATGTATAATGGGTAATTATTTTATAAAATAATAGAAGACAAGAAGAATGGCAGAGTAGACTGAGCTTCTGCTTTGAATAACACAGAAGTTTCAAGTACAAACTTCAACACTCACTACTGAGGACTTTAGGTAAGTCACTAGCTTTCTCCAGGCATCTGGTACCTCATCTGTAAAATAGGGAAAGTGACACCTATTTCATTACACTGTGAAGAGCATTAAGTAAAATAACATATACAAAGGTCTGGCCTGCAGCCATACCACTGTGGCATCTGATACTCTCAGATCTCAGAAGTTAAGCAGGGTTGGACCTGGTTAGTACTTAGATGGGAGACTGCCTGGGAACACCAGGTACTATAGGCTTAGGAGAAGGACCTGGAAACCCACTCCCACAAAATAATCAGCCATTGAAAACCCTATGAATAGCAGATAAGCACTAATGGTGTTTCGCCTGTTATATGTAGAGTTGCTATGAGTTGGACACCGATTCGATAGCACCTAACAACAACAGCAACAATACAAAGATCTGAGTACATGGAGGAAGTACTGAATTGTAAACAGGGAGGAGGTGAGAGGATATTGCAGGATATTTTTAAAAGAGGAAAAATAAGAATTGGACTTTGGAGAACAGACTTTCAAGAGTCGGGATATTTTTAAAGGACTATAACCCAGCATGTCCTTGAGGAGGCCCCTGAGAGGCAGTGGGGTCATCATATCTCCCATTCCTTTCTCATTCCTGTAAGAAAGAGGCCAAAAGAACTAGGACTGATCATCACACCTTACACAGATTCCAAGTTGCCTCTCATGATTATTTTTTCTTCAAATCTTTCCATTTGTCATGACATAATTTCTGTAGGATAAAAATATTTGAACTGGCACCATGGTGCATGCCTATAGTCCCAGAGACTTAGGAGGCTGAGGACGGGCAGTCATGAATTCAAGGTCAGTGGCAGCTTGCACAATTTACAGAGACTCTGTCTCAAACTGTAAAATAAAAATTAAATGGGGTGAGAGTGTGATTTGATGGTAAAACACTTGCTTATCATGCATGGAGGCATGGGTGAAATCCTGTAGTACTGAAATAATTATTTTGAAAATAAGAAAATTAATTACACATAACTTCCTCATTGTGAATATTAGTTTTAAGGTGCTGCAGAAGGTGATACAGATTATAAAGTCTCAATCCCCATCACTGTGGCAAAGACGAGTGTTGTCTCAAATTCTTTCCCACTCATCCCACTCATTAGTTAGCATTAATGCTAACTAGTGCCTCAGCTGAGAATGTGGCTTAGCCACCTACATAAGGCCTGTGCAGGTCTCTTGGGTGTCAAAAGCATAACTGGTTTCTGTAAATGATGCTCCCAAGAAATCAGGGTGGAAACTGTACCGTTTTTATGATCTTTCCTTGGTAGTCATGGAACATCATTACCATAGCCATAGGCATTCTTAGATTTGAAAGGAAAAAATACTCTTGTTAATAGGAAAGAGTCAATGTCACATTGTAAGTGCATAGGAGATGAGAAATCTTGTTGCAGACATCTTGGAAAATACAATCGGCCTCAGCTATTTCATGATAATAAAAATACTGCATTCTTTATGGGTATTAAATATAAAATTCTTAGAACATTATGTGTACCCAATAAACATCAGTCATCTCATCTTTTTGATAGACAATGAAGTAGTTATTCATTTACCATGTCTTTTACGCAAGGCTTGTTGTTGTTCTTAGGTGCCATCGAGTCGACTCATAGCGACCCTCTGTACAACAGGGGAAACACTATTGTCAGTGCTTCTCTGCTGTTCATAGGGTTTTCAATGGCAGATTGATTTTTGGGAGGGGATTGCCAGGTCCTTCTCCCAAGCCTACAGCTTCTGGTGTTCCCAGGCGTTCTCCCTTCCAGGTACTGACCAGGCCCGAGCCTGCTTATCTTCTGAGATCTGACGGGATCGGATTCCACAGGGCTAGGGCTGCAGGCTACACAAGTCTTAGAAAGCGCCAAAAACCTCATGTTTAGCATCACTGTGATTGTTGTTGTTGTTAGTGTCATTGAGTCGGGTTTGACTCATAGTGACCCTAATATACAACAGAACAAAACACTCTCTGACACTGTGCCATGCCACCACTATCGTCAGTGCTTTTTGTTATCCAGAGGATTTTCAAGGGTGGATTTTTCAGGAGTGGATTGCCAGATCTTTCTAGCCTACAGCACCTGGTATTCCCACCCAGTCTCCCACCCAAGGACAAACCAGGTGGACTCTGCTTAGCTTCTGAAATCAGGCAGGTTTGAATGCCAGGGTGTTATGGCTGCAGACATCACAACGATTACCTACATTTAATTTTAAGTTTTTTTCAGTACTTAAAAGTTGATCCTATAACCTCAAAACATGCTAGGCAAGTGCTCCAAACCATTTTGTTGTTGTTGTTGTTTTGTTTGTTTCTTTTTTGTCATTATTGTTGTGTTCCATTTTTTTTAATATAGAGTTTTATTAAGTTGTGCAGCCTGCTTGTGGCCTGTAATTTGTAATCCTCCAAGTTACTAAACCTTCCAAGTTACTGAGATTATAGGCTTGAGCCACAGTCTCTGACTCCAACATTTAATTTCAAAATCACTTCCACTATCTATCATTACATGTTGTCATAATGTTGCATAAAAATCACTCACAAGACTTCAATGACATGTAATAAATATGTTTGTGATCAGGTTTGTGATCAGGTGAGAACTAGTGAGGCAGTTTGTCTGAACCTGGCTGAGTCCTCCCCTTTGCCTAGTGAATGGCTGGTGTGGAAGGCACATGGTGTGACTTGGCTCTACTCCAATTTCTGTGGTATGCTGGTAAAGTGCCTTTTGAGGAAAAAGAGGGAGAGCATCCTGATTTATAGCATTTGCTCCTTTCTGTGATATAAAAATTCACACATGTCAATTTCAAGCCATCAGTGGCTCAATAACTGACTCAAAAGATTCCTGAATATTTAACAATGAAATCTTTGGAGGCAGCACAAAGGAACACCACCACACTGTGATAACATCTCTTTTTGCGAAAGACTATCATTGGTATGCCCTCATGGTGATGATGGAGGTACAAAGGGAAAGCTTCAATACACAAGACTATTTCAACCTGCTTACGTCATGACTCCTACTTCTTTTTAGCCAAAGGAAGTCATAGGTCTGGTTCCAGTTTTAAGGGGTTTGATAAGCGCCTCTGCTCATGATGAGAGGAAGCTCTGCAGTCATATGGCAAAAGATTCAGATACACATTTACCAGTAGATCCATCCTCCACACTGCAGATTCCCATATTTTGTTTAAAAAATGTGCTTTTAGGTTAGCATATTGATTTTAAAACTGAGATAAAAATACTACATTTTTTTTTACTAATTAGACAATCAAGATCATTTTCCTGACTTTTTAATTTGGTGAAATTAGTTGCCCTAAATTTTCTGGTTATCAGCACATGTTTTCTCTTATTGATATGTGTTTGAAAATATATATGAAGATAGAAACATAAAGCTATATGTAAAGTTGCCCCTTATTTTTTGTAGGAAATTCGTTCCAGGACACTTGCAGACACCAAAACTTGCAGTATCTTGACTCTTATGTAATATGAAATAGTATTTGCATATAACATATGCACATTCTCTACTGTAAATTTTCCCCAGCTTATTAATCATAACTAATACAACTCAAATGTTGTATAGGTAGTTGTCATACTGTATTTGTTTATAGAATAATGAAAACAAAAAAGTTTGTACATGTATAGTACATACACATTTTTTCTTTATTTTTGTATCTGTGGTTAACTACACAGATACGGAATCTGTAGATACAAAGGGAAGAACTGTATACTATGATTTTCTTGAGTGTGACAGTACAATTCCAAGTTTGAGCTGTTTTGTGATTGATTAGAACTCAGCAGAGAGTGCAATGATGTTGGCACATGTAGTAAAAAAGGAAAGTCTGGGACTGCGTGAAGAGGGGCAAAAACAGGGATGGTCAATGGATGTGTTGTTTGTTGTACTCCTTTAGGACTAGATTACAGCCTGGTGTTTGTAAACTTAACATACTTGGATCACTGAAATTCTAATTGAATCTAGATTCTTTCCCCCCAATTTTTAAATAATGCCAATTTGACTTTCATCTGGCAAAGAACCATGAATTAGTTCCGGGAGTGGTGTGGTTGAGGAACTGAGATCAAAGGCACATAACTTCATCATTCAGTTCAATAGTGAATTATCCAGTTACAGAGAACATTCTTACTACGTCTGAGACCATTTCAGATTCATAGGTATTTAAATACACCTTTTTTCTCACTATTCTCCTCTCTTTGCTTCTACTTTTCAACACTTCAGAAACAGAATTGTCTTCCTGAAAGCCAGGAAAGGCAGACTTTGTTTCATTATATGTGTTAAACTTAGGAACTTGTCAAACTGAATGGAATATAGAGTGATTCAAATGTTCTGACAGGTGCATAGAAAGAAAAGAACAGTGCTCTGGGGTTAGCCAGCGATTTATTGAAAGAATACTCCAGCTGGTCCCATACAAATGGAAACTGTGTATTATAAATCTCTAATCCCTCCTGTTTGCATTATAATATACACCACCTCCAGATGAGAACACAATGAATGAAATAAGCTCTCTTTTCACAATAAATAAGAGGTTGATACTTCAAAGATGTTTTCATCAAAGCATCTTAGGAAGCTTTCTTTGCATTAATTGACTCAATATTAGTTACTGATTGAAAAACTGGTATTATTACTCTTCTTATTGTGTGTTACACAATTTCATTACCTACCAAATTGATGTGTTTTATTTTTGTAGGTTCCATCAGCAAACCTCATAATAGACTTTACAGGATATAATTGATATAATGTATTTGATTTTGTTGCAATAGTAGAGTAATTGCAACATGGATAAGATTTTTTTTCACTAAGTATACTTCTCTTCCCAAGATCTCCTTTGCTTCTTTGACATTTTATTTAATTAGGCTGTTTCTGAAAGAGCTATTACTGAATAAGTGGTTCCAAAGAGCTCTTTGACTATTGAGAATTTCACTTTTCCTTCAAGATCAACTCAGGACCTACATCCTCTAGGAAGGATTCCCTGTGTAATCCAGTCTTTTGTCTTTTCCAATTTTAAGAATATCTTTACTTCAAAATTTTATATATACGTAATCTGTTTCAAAAGTTATGTGTTAATTGTTCTTCAATAAGATTAAAACTTTATGAACTAATTGAAAACAATTCTGATTTGTGATTCTGACTTTGGTAAAAGTAGATAGCTAAATGACACATCCACTAAGAAAATCTAGAATAAATGGATAAAATGTTTGGAAAATTGTTTGAAGGCATTAGGAAGATTCTGTGCTTCTAAGATCTGAAGATCTAAGCTCTTTTGATGGAAGACAGTTGAGTCTGTCACTTGGTACTCTGTTTTCCTAGCAGCATTTTCAAATACAAAAGCAGTATTTCAAGAGCTGAATAGAACTTTGAGTAGTCTTAACAGGATGAACGACATAACAGCTGAAATTTAGAACCTGCCAGAATTGAGGGGCCAAATAAATATTTATATGTCATTGGGGGGACTCTGAGAAACTGTACCATTAGATAAAATGTAAAAATCATTTTGCCAAGAAAACCCTCAATTTTCAATTAGTTCAATCTCTGATATAAATTATTCTAAACAATCTTTAGTCAAGTCTGATTTGCCTATGAAATGGTGCACAAAAAAATCTATAATGGCAAAAGTACCTAAATAAAGTATACTCATTTGAAAAATGTTATTGTCAAATCACTTTGCAGATATTTCAAACTGTATCTTTGATTATATCATCTTTTCTTTCATTTCATGGTCTGTTTGACACCACACAACATGACATGCCAAAAGCAATTTCACAAATGGAAACAAAGACAAGGCAGACTTAGGTTTTCTGAATTGTAAGGTGTGTGTGTGTACGCGTGCGTGTGTTTTCCACATTGTTTAGAAGCTTCTATTTTCCAAAATGTCATGAACAAGAATTCATTATCTTACCTAAAGTTGTATTGTATCTATTTTTGTTAATCATCACAAAGTCTTACTTGCTAGAAAAAAACATTGAGAAATTTTAAAAAATAGTAACTACAAAATTCAACTTATCTTCGTATGTGAGGATACAACCTTCAACTCCTTTTTAAACCTAACAATCTCCAAGTCAATTTTAACACTCGAAGGCAGATAACTTAGGTATATGAAGGAAATGCACTGTAGTTCAATTTCCTCCTGCTAAATTATCTCACCAAATTGTAACTAGAATTTCTAATTGGATTGTTTCTCAACCTGGCATGCAAGGGAAAGCCTAAACATTCTGACAGGTCATTGAGGTAAGAAGTTTTAATCAAGTTCTTTTACTTGCAAATGTTCTATATCATGAGCATATTCTGTCTTATGAGGGTACATTAATAATCCAATACAGGTACTAGTCCTTATGCCTTTAATTACATATGGTCTGAGACAACATTTCCACTGACTGGAAGCTCGGTCATCTCACAATACATAGACATTCTGAGAGCTACACTGAGCATAGAACTGCAGTGAGTACGATGGCATATCTCACACTGTAAATGTATCCAGAATTCCCAGAACCTGAGCCATATTTTAGATAAATCAACTTGTAACAGTTCTTAGAAATAAGCATGAATCCTTAATAAAGCATACTATGCCTTCAATATCAGCAAATATTTTATTGGATTTATTGCACATTTCACTAAAGTTGTATTATTAATAGGAAAATATCATAAATTTATCAAATAAATTTCATTTCAAATGGTATTCAGGAATTATTCATTAGTAGAATTTGCTAAAATTTGAAATTCAAATTTCTTCAACAATCATGAAAAGCCATGAAATTACTGGCAACAATTGAAAAAATCTTAAGTGAATAATTATTCTCAGAATAACTATTATTAATACATTTAGAAAGATAATTCCAAAATATAGATTTAATACAGACCCTGCTTTAAAGATTTATTTTTACACCATTAGATCCAATATCAGTGGCTTAGAATCAACAACATAATATATTCTATGGTGAAAATAATAAGTTTTGGTTATCAGAATTTGTGCTGTAAATTGTTTTTTATTTTATTTATAAGTTTCTTTTGTTTATAATATCACATCAGAATCATAAATATGTACAGATTTAACTTACATTATGTTTGCAAACTGAAAGTCCAGGAATAAATTTTTCCCCCTCAACGACGTCCATTAATAGGGAATACTGGGACACTTCTCAAAGGGAAAATGAACACTTCTGTAAGTGAAAAGAAGCAATCACCAAGCTAATCAAATATTAGCATAAACCAATTACTTTCTGTGCAAATTGATGTGCATGGTCCTTTCACATACATAACTCAAGTTTGCAAATTGCTGATTTACTTGAGTCCTTTTGTTTTGAATTTAACAATGCTGGCATTCATATAATAATACTGGCACTTTGTTTTATGGCTTCTGTAATCATTCCCTTAATACCTCTGGTTCTATATAGAGTTTTAAAAAGTACTTTCAAACAACCACAATGGATATCTCTTCTAACTTAGAGTTGGACACAGAGCTGGGAAAGGGTGAAAGAATAGAATAAAAGCACAAGTATTAATCTTCAGTTTGGAAATGAGTAAACACATATAGAAAACTAAAGTTATATTCACCATTATCTTCAATTAATTAAGATTATCACATTTCAATGTTGGAACTAAATGGCCACAACAGATGTCAGTATTACAAATACCTTTTATGTCTTATGCTTGTCATTTGCACACATACAATTACCAGAGCATGTGAGACTCAGTGCAATTGAATCTAATCACCTATAGTTTATTTCATTTCTACAGGCAAAATTCAACAAATATCTGTGATAGACTCCCTTAAACAGTAATTAAATACTGTTCATGATACCAAACATTTAATCCAAGAAAATTAATGTATGCATTTTAGAAAGTATTTCAGTAAATGTCAAAACAAAGGAAGGAATCTAGAATAATCATGTTCAGACCAGGAAATTCAGATGATTGGACCATCTTTTCTTCTTCAATAGCTCTCCAGATGATAGAGGTTTTATTATAATGTGCTTTACATTTGCTGATGTAGTTCCACTAAAAATCACATATTATAAGATGATATTTTATGCCTCTTCTCTCTTCCTCATGCATGCCATCATTAAGCACCATTGATACAGAGACACCTGTGTATGCAGCATTCAACCAGGCATGCCATTTGGGGAAAGATGACAGCAGGTAAAATTGGAATATTCCCAGAGGATGATCATTCTGCATTCAGAGGCAGTCCAGATATTTTTGGATTGTTTCTGTATCTAATTTGCATTACTTCTAAATACATTTCACAAACCTTTCCAAGTTTGCTAGCTATATTGTAATATATACATTAATATTTAAGCTTGCATCAGTTTTACCTATATGAATTAAGTAAAATGCATAACCTAAGTGAACGTTTTTGTGTCATTCTATTGAAGGCATGGTATTGAGGCTCCTTACTTTTCAGAAAGAAAGAAAAGAAGTCAATGAGCTCTTTCCTTTTTGTCCTTAATCTGTGCTGGAGCACCTTTTACACCTTCTATAGATTGTAAGCCTGAGCTGTAGCTCTGTGGCATCTGATCCCGTCAGATCTCAGAAGATAAGCAGGGTCGGGCCTGGTTAGTACCTGGATGGGAGACCGCCTGGGAACACCAGAAGCTGTAGGCTTGGGAGAAGGACCTGGCAACCCCCTCCCAAAAATCAATCTGCCATTGAAAACCCGATGAACAGCAGAGAAGCACTGACAATAGTGTTTCCCCTGTTGTACAGAGGGTCGCTACGAGTCAGGTACCGACTCGACAACACCTAACAACAACTACAATAGATTGTAAATGACAGCACATTGCTATCATTTAACTATGGCAATAGAAAAGTTTATCTAGCTAATAGTTTAAATCACAATTATGTAGCAGATACTTATATATTTTCAGGTTGGAAAAAGTGTATGCTTCACTTGCTGTCTCTCAAAAATATTTCCACTTGAGAAACTCCAAGTAGAAGTTGAACATATTTGTGAAAGCTACTCATTCTGTCTTGGTATAGCTTGAGTTGTACTTTGAATATCTTTGTTGTTCTTTGAATATCTGTAGAAAGTAGATTTTGGTGCCCATAATCTTCACTCCTTAGTTTTTTTCCACCTGTGGCTACATTACATTACATGGCAAAAGGAATTTTACAGGTGGAGTTAAAGGTAGAAGAAGTCAGAGATTCAAAGCATGAAAAAAAATCAGTATGCCACTGATTTCTAGATATTATGTTGTGTGCCATTGAGTCAGATCTGACTCATAGCAACCCTTTGTGCAAGAGAATTAAACAGTACTCAACACTTACCATGCGTACTATCTTTTTATGTTGAGCCCAATGTTGCAGTCGCTATGTTTCTTCTCATTTTGAGTCATACCACATCACCAAAGGGGCTTTACTCCGTTCCTCTACTTTGAGGCGGTAACTCTTCTCCAGTCATTTCTTAAATGCCTTCTAGCTTGTGGGGCTCATTTACTAGCACTATATGTGACAGTGCTTCTCTGCTATGCATAGGGTTTTCTTGTCCAATTGTGTTGGGAGTGGGCTTCTCCCTAGTCTGTCTTACTCTGGAAGCTCAGCTGAAACCTGTCCACCAAGGGTGGCCCTGATGGTATCTGAAATACTGATGGCATAGCTTTCAGCATCATAGCAACACCCAAGCCCCCACAACACAAGATGACAGACACATGGAGAGACATCATGTTGGACATCATAAATATGTGAAATTTGTCTTTGCTAACAAAAGTAAACTGTAATGCCTTATGTACAGGAAACAGTGGCCTTATTAGTGCAACCATATCGAATGAGGTGTTGCCAACAATACCCTGAAGAACTTTGGAAGTAGATTCTTTCCCAGAGCCTCCAGATGAGATCCTGGTCCAGTCAACATCTTAATTTCAGGTTTTGTTAAAATAAGTATCTATTAATTGTATAAAATAATGGGTTTCATTATTTCATTTTTATACATGTATATAATTTATTTTGATGATATTCATTCCTATTACCTTATCTTGCCCCTCTTTACTAGTCCCCTTCCTCTTCCCAAATAGAACCCTTTCTACTTTCACGTTTCTTCTTAAAGCTAGATTCTGCATACGAGAGAAAATGAGTGACATTTATCTCTCTGAGTCTGGCTTATTTCTCTGAACATAATCTCCAGTTCCATTAATTTTCCTGAAAGGAACATAATTTCATTTTTCTTTGTGGCTGAATAAAACTCCATTACATTTATATATGCTTTTCTTTATCTATCCACCCATTGATGGGCACCTAGGTTGATGCCATAACTTGACTATTATGAATAGTGCCATGATAAACATGGGCCTGCAGATATCTCTCTTGTATGCTGGCATTGGTTACTTCAGTATGTACTCAGGAGTGGTAGTTCTAATTTTAGTTTTTGAGTAATATCAATACTAATCTCCATAGTGGTTAGACTAATTTGCACTCTAACAGTGTAAAACAGTTCTCCCTCCCCAGTCTCATCAGTCTTCACCAGAAATTGTTATTTTTATTTTTATTTCTTAATGCTAGCCATTGTGATTAGAGTGAGATGGAATCTCAATGTAGTTTTGTTCTTCATTTCCCTGATGGCTAAAGATGTTAAATATTTTTTCATGTATTTATGGACCATTTGTACCTCTTATTTTGAGAACTGCCTATTCGATTCACTTGCCTACTTATTGATTGGATTATTTGCTCTTTTGGTGTTTAATTTCTTGAGTTTTTAAATATATTCAGGATATTCAAGCCCTGTCAGGTAAATAGTTTGTAAAGATTTTCTCTCATTCTGTAGGATGTCCTTTTACTCTGTTGTTTCCTTTGTTGTACAGAAGCTTTTAAATTTGATGCAATCTCATTTATCCATTCTTGCTATTATTTCCTAAGCTATTGGGGTCATTTTCAGAAAGCACTTGCTTATCTCTGTGTCTGTAAGTCTTTTCCCTATGTTTTCTTCTAGTAGTTTCAATTCAGATTTTCAGGTCTTACATTAATGTATTTAATCCATTTTGAATTAATTTTTACATTGGGAGAGACATCAAGATCCAGTTTCACACCTGTTTAGATACCCCGTTTTCCTAGCACCATTTGTTGAAGAGGCTTTCTTTTCTCCAACCTATGCTTTTGGCACCTTTGTTGAAAATCAAATGGCTATAGCTGTGTGGATATACTTCTGCATGTTCTATTTTATTCCATTGGTCTATGTTATTTGAGTTTTGTAAGGAAATGAGAGCCTGCAGGCATAGCACTGTTGCATCTAATCCGTCAGATCTCAGAAGCTAAGCAGGGTCAGGCTTGGTTAGTACTTGGATGGGAGAACACCAAGGAATGCCAGATACTGTAGGCTTGGGAGACAGACCCAGCAACCCACTCCCAATAATCTATCCACCATTGAAAACCCTATGAATAGCAGAGAAGCACTGACAATAAGTGTTTTTTCTGTTGTACGTAGAGTCACTATGAGTCAGATACTGACTGGATGGTACCTAACAACAACAACAACAACAACAACAACAACAACAACAACAAGGAAATAAGAAGAGAACCCAGTTGAGTCATTATAGTCTTGTAATTTTAGCACATAGAACTGTGGAGTGATAAATGGGTGTCTGTGTTGGATACTAAATTTGTGGAAATTTGGTGAACAGAAATAGAAGAATAATACATCCTGGAAGTACATTGGATATGAGAGAGCTTCAATAAATACTCTTACTTAGTGGGAGGAAAGTGAGTTCCAGGGAAATATGAGCAATTGCTCAATGTCACCGTATGTAGTGACTTGGTTATTAACTAGTCTTTCAATATTCCACCCCACATGAATTTGTATAATTTCCATTTAAAATATTTTATTAACAACTTTTGAAATAAGGAATGAGCAATGCAAGGAAGTTGGGATACTTCCAGAGGTGGGATCCTCAGTTTTATCCTAGTATGTTCTGAGCACTGTGTTTGATGCTTTAAATATATCATTTCCTTTATAAAATTTGGGTGTATATAACAGGAGACTTAGTAGAGACATTTATGGCATGTGTGCAAACAAAAATATAAAAATATAATAGGCATCAAACATATATAAGAGCTGTTTGGTAATAATTTGAATAAATGAAGGTTAATTTTCAATTGCAGGGATTAAAGAAAGTCCCATGGAAGTAGTGACACAAAGATGGTGAGAGTATGCTCCATTTCAGCAAGTCCAAATAGTCCTGGCTGTGGATTCTGAGCAGCTTGAACAAAAGGCCCTAGGTGCAATCTATACTTGGAATCAGAAAGTTTGCTGAGGATTGCCTTTCTTCAGTCCTCTAATGTTCTTTTGTTTGATTGGCATCCCAATTTTCCTGGTGCTTTAACTTGCAACCTGTATCCTTCCCAGTACTTCTTCTTGAATCAAGGAACCAATAACAATGTGCATCTTTTGCTCTTCCCTGATTTCCCTTTTGCATGTCTTCTTTCATTAAATTACCCTCAATATGACATACTGCAGTGGATGAAAGGGAGGACAAGGTTATGAGTAGCAAAAGAATTTACCAGAAAGAGGTCAGAGAAGAGTAGAAAAGAAAAAGTTTATTAGTATCCTGCCAGAGGGCAATGGGCAGGCAATCAGGAAAGTTTATTGCTCTGCCTCTGGATAATGGGCTGCTGGTGTTTATAAGGGTTCTCTGGGTAGCCTGAAGCTGGCTTGACCTTGGCTGGAAATGATTCACTTTGAAACAGTTTGAGGGTTTAGTCTGATTAACTGTTTTGGAGTTTCATCTCAGCAGCCTCATTCTTGAAGCCCATAGTATTAATGATGGGGCCTGCTCTCAGACAGCTCTTATCTTTGTCATGTCACATGATGTCCTATGGCACCCCTTAGAAATAGCTTTCCCGCACAACACTACAAGTATAGGGAGAGATTATACTTATGTAGGTCAACAATATATGTCAAGGCTCACTGGGCCATTAGGGATATCTACAGGTAGGATTTTTATTAACTAAAACTAAGGAATAGCCAATCTCAATAACTAGAAATGCATAAAGCAAAATGTAAGAATGTATGAATGGTACCACCACAATATTTTGTTCAGTGAGGGCTGACAATCACACCCATGGCCTCATACATCCTAGGCAGGAGTTCTGCCACTGAGTTACATCCCCAGCCCAATATAATACTTTTATTACTCTGTGTAAATTGAGTTTATGGTATGTGAAGATGAGAAAATACATGCCACAAAGTTAAATTGACATGATATAGTCGAAGTGCTTAAACACAAAGTTATAATAATTGGAGGGTTTATTATTTATTTAGATATTGGCAACATTTGGAGATATTAGCAGAGAATTATAAAAAAAGGCCAGGGAAAATTTTGAGAATGTTATCCTGTCATATATATATATATATATATATATATATATATATATATATATATGATGAAATGCTTTCTAAAGGAGGAGTATTTTGATGGAAAGATAGGAAATTGATACTTATTTGTAAGCCTACTATGGCAGAAGCTAACAAGTGTTCACTATCCAATTTCCTATTTGAAGAAGAGAAGACATAGTCAGGAAGATGTAGCCATCAGATTAAATCCCAACCAATAGATTGAGCTGAATAAGGTTGTTGTTGCTGTTAGGTGCCCTTGAGTCAGTCCTGACTCATAGTGACCCTATGTACAACACAATGAAACATCCCTGATTGTGTGTAAGGCACATGGTCTTAGTTATGTTTAAGCCCATTGTTGCAGACACTGTGTCAATCCATTGAGTTGAGGTGTTTCTTTTTTCTTGATCTGCCACTCTCCCAAACATGATGTCCTTCTCCAGGGATTGGTGCCTCCTGACAACAGGACAAAATTATGGAAGACAAAGTCTAGCCATCCTTGCTTCTGAGGAGCACTTTGGTTGCACTTCTTCTAGGACAGATCTGTTCATTTTTTGGTGGTCCATCATATATTCAATATTTGTCTCAAGAACCATAATTCAAAACCATCAATTCTTCTCTTGTCTCCCTTATTCAATGTCCAGCTTTCACATATGACTGAAAATACCACATCATGAGTCAGGAGCACCTTTGTCTTCAATGTGACATCTTTACTTTTCAACACTTTAAAGAGATCTTTTGCAACAGCCTTTCCCAAAGCAATGCGTCTTTTGATTTCTTGACTGCTGCTTCCAAAAGTGTTGACTCATAGTGACCTTTGTAGAGTTTTCTACGACTGATTGCTTCAGGATTGTTTCAGGAGTGGACTGCTGCTTCCTTCTCTAGTTTTTGCAGTTCTGGGGATTGAAACTGGGTCCTCAGAGAGTGCAGAGTGGCACAGTACCAATTGAGCTAAACCCCAGTCCCTGAATATGGTGCTCCCCTTTAAAGACACGGCTATAACATTGTCTAATTCTCAACTCTTCATGTTCTTCCCAATTGTGTAAGTTTTTAAATCATGAGAAATGACAATATGCACATCATACACTGAAAAATTATTGTTGAAAGCCAGACACAGCAGTGCACACCTCTAATCCCAGTGACTCAGGAGGCTGAGGTACGAGGAGCACAAGTTTGGTGCCAGAAGCAGCCTGCAGAACTTAGACTCTGTCAAAAAAAAAAAAAAAAAGGAAGAAAAGAAAAATGAGCTGAGTGTTTAACCCACTGGTAGAGCCACTAGCAGAGCACTTGCAAAACATGTGGAATGCCCTGGGTTCAACTCTCAAATATCATATAAAGTTAGAATATAAAAGTAATGACTTCTGAAGCCACATTCAGAAAAGAGCTGTTTACTGCTCAGAAGCATCTGTTTTAGACTTATATAAAGGAGAAATAAATTATTCCATGATGATTGTTTTCAGTAAATCTTTCTGAGGGAAAACTCAAAATTGTCCATGTCTTACACCAAAAAATATTTATTTTTCACTCACATTTTTTGAGGCTTGAGGTGGAGTGGCAGGTTTGCGACACTGTCAGATCACTCTGGGCTTACTGTACTTGACTTCACAATGTGAGTCTCATGCTGAAGGAGAGGATTTTATCTGAAGCATGCTGTTCTCATGACCGAGGGAAAGATGCAAGAAGTCTAGAAAATGAAGACAGTCACATTTATAGTTCTGTGGTAGTCATCACTTCATTCATGTTGCTAACCAATGAGCAAGTCCACAGTCAAGGTATATGTATGGGGATGGGAGAGAGGCTGTGTCATTTCCTTTAAGGAAGGACAAAACAAATAATTGTGAGCAACAGTACAATCTTACACATTGTGGCCTATTTATTACAACAATGCCTCTTCTAACTAAATTACCTATCACATGCAGTAATCCTGACTCTCCCTTCTACCCTGCCTCAGCTCAAAATATATTTTATACACAAAGAAAAAGTTTCAGGAAAATAAAACAATATTTCCAAGGGTTAACTGTAAAGATTAAAGGCAAGATTCAAGTCCAAATCTATCTTTTGTATTTGTTCTAACTAAACAATTCTGTGATTATGAACAAAAGTATCATTGTTTTCTAACTTGACTCATCATCAGATAGCCTCAGGGTTCTCAACTATAAATTATGACTGAGATGTATGATTTATAAAGTATCTTCAGGTCTAAGATCTATTGTTACTCATGAGGATGGAGAACTGCCAACATGAAATCTGACCTTCTAAGTTTTGTGGATAACTATTTGGTAACTGATGCATGATGTATAGTCTAGCCACCCTTTTTTCTAACTTATTTACCAGTTTATTTCATAAAGGATATGAAGTGCTGGGCATGGTGGCACACGCCTGTAATCCCAGTGGCTTGGAAGGTGGAGGCAGGAGGATCACAGGTTCGAGACCAGAGGCAGTCTGTGTAACTTAGTGAGACCCTGTTTCAAACAGTAAAAAAATGGGCTGGGGGCGCAGCTCAGTGGTCCAGCACTTGCAGAGCATGCAGGCGCGAGGCTCTTGGTTCAACCCCAGTACCACAAAAAATAAAAAGTAAATAAAATAAAATAGAAAATAAAATAGAAAATAAAATAAAATAAATAAAAAGGATATGAAGCAAACAAATTCAGCATACACTTCAATAAAATTTACAGCAACATAGATGAATTTTCTTGGCCCCTCCATTACACATGGCACACTTTTCAAACAATAGTGAAGAAAAAGAAGACACAGGAAAGAGTGAAAATTTTTCTGAATGGAAAGAGCCTTTACACTTTTTCCAAGCCTTGTCACCCTTCTAAAACCTCTTAATCCATATAATTACTCTAACATGTAGGTATTCCCATTATCTCTCATTTAACTAATGAAGTCATTGATGACCCAAGTGCTGACATGACTTGTTTTTGTTCATATGGCTGGTACATAACAGAGCTGAGGTTATAATTTAGGCAGATTGGCTCTAACATCCATTCTAATTCAATTTAGTGTGTTGCTAGATGAGTGTAAACCTAAAAGAAACTTTAGTTTTTGCCTAAGATGCTTCCATTTATTTAGTCCATCAATAAAGTCAAAGGACCACAAATGGGAACATGTTTCTTTCCTAAAAATATTTTCCTCCAAGCTTTTTGATTCAGATTTATCTTACTCCACTGTCATACCAATATGTATTTATTTGCCTGAATTAAAATAGTTTAGTTTTAATCTGTAGGATATAAATACATTTAATAAGACACTAAGTCTTTATCCCACGGACATTATTTTATAAATGTAAAGATATAAAAATCCCTACAGTCTAATTTCTTAATATATTAGCTGATATGCAGCAGTCTTCTTCCGCACATTACTACTCAGAAACCGTTTCTCAATTGGGTGCCATGCCAATGAGATGACACTTGACTTAGGATGTCACAAGTAGAGAAGATAAGAAAAAGCAAAAGAGAATTTAATCAGTGAAATGGTGAGGACACTGGCATGTGTCAAGGTGAGAATATCTAAGGATATATGGGTTCAGTGGGCTAAAATGAATCCAAGGAAAAAGTTTTGTTGAGAGCATATTGTATCTCAGTTTTCCAATTAGACTGAGTCTTAGCTAGCAACTTGTACTGATTAGTACTTGTCTGTTTCCACTCATTTTAAGTTCTTTTGAATGTTCTGCCTGTGTAATTAGGATTATTAATAATTGTATAACTATCTTATAAACCCAGCAGGACACTGACTTGAGAGTAGACCTAATCTTACACCTTTGATCTTTAGGTTTCTGGAGATCTTTATAATCTGTATAATCTCAAATGGCTAAACTAAAACAAGCACCAGTTTTCCTATCTGTAAAATAAGTAGAATAAAATTTGCTTGAGAGAATCAAATAAATGATACATATTTCTTACCTATTCTAAAACGTATTATAGCTCAGGCATGGTAACACATGCTTGTAATCCCAGCAATTGGGGAGGCAGAGACAGGAAGATCACAGTTTGAAGTCATAGGCAGCCTGTATAACTTAGACCTTGTCTCAAAAAAGTAAAAATGAGCTGAGGGTACATCTGAATGGTAGAGACCTTCTAAAACATGTGTGAGACCCTGGGTTCAACCCCTAGTACTGCAAAGAAGCAAGTAAAAGACACACAAAAGATTATTATTTGTGAATTTTGCCTTCTTACATCAAGTTTTGTATCAAGTAACCTGTTACTTCTGACTGTTATAAAGGTAAGGTACAACAGGAGTAGGAATATTTTTAATTATACCATAGATAGTAAATCCAGGAAAGAAAGAAATCAAATTACATTATCAAGTTCCAGAACTGGATACAGTACAATCAAAGCACAAGTAAATGCAGATTTTCCACATAACTGTTTAGAAGGCATGTCTGGCATGTCTGTTTATACCTTCCTACGTGTAGCAAGCATGACTGACTTTTTTAAATGCTTCTAAGAATTTTGAGAGAGAGTGAAATGAAAAGATTAAGAGTCTCAAGATGGAAGAAAAAAAACCTTTGTGTAGCAAGTCGAGAACTAGTTTGCTTCTTCATTGACTAGATAATACATTCACATCTTTCAATATTTGATGATATGAAAATGTTTCAGTGAACATTATCCACTCATTCTTTTCTCCTACCCTTCCAAATCCCACTCCCCAATATATAAACCATTATTATTAGTTGTTTGTTAATACTTCCAGAATTTTTATATGTATACAAGTTTGTGTGTGTGTCTATGTATGTCTTAGACAAATAGTAAAATACTTTTTTGTGTCTTGCTGGTTTTACTTAGCAATATACATAGGAGAGCATTCCATATTAACAGGTAAAGAGATTTCTTGTTCTTTGAATTTTATAGAACTACCTTAAGATATTGGAATGATGCTAACCTTTTGTTCTCATGAAAAATACTGAAATCAATAGTCCCATAATGTGCCATATTTCCTGGCACATTTACAGGTATAGATGAAGCAATATTCTGAGGACTGGTATTGTTAAGACAATGGTTAGCAAGATAGGCAATATACTCCATCATATAGGCATAGGAAAGTATTTCCTTAATAAGACTCCAATTGCTCAAGAAATTGCAACAAGAATAGATAAATGGGATCACATGAAATTAAAAAGCTTCTGCACAGCAAAAGAAACAATTAACAGAGTCAAGGAAACCCCCACAGAATGGGAAAACTCTTTGCATTCTATACATCAGATAAAGGTCTAATTACTAGAATTTATAAAGAACTCAAGAAAAAAACTCCCCAAAACCAAATAACCCAATAAACTAATGGGCAAAGGAACTGAGTAGACAGTTCTCAAATGAAGAGGTCCATAAAGCCATGAAACACATGAAAAAATGCTCAGTATCCCTAGCCATTAGGGAAATGCAAATTAAAACAACTCTGAGATTTTACCTTACACCAGTAAGAATGGCCAAGATCAAGAAAACAAACAACAACAAATGCTGGCGAGGTTGCTGTGAAAAAGGAACACTATTACATTGTTAGTGGAGCTGTAAATTGGTCCAGCCACTGTGGAAATCAATATGGGGATATCTTAAAAAACTGAAAATAGATCTACCGTATGACCCAGCTATAACACTATTGGGAATTTACCCAAAGGAAGATGGGTCATCATACCACTGAGACACCTGCATCTCCATGCTCAATGCAGCACTTTTCACAAAAGCAAGGATATGGAATCAACCAAAGTGCCCTTCAACAGAAGAATGGATAAAAAAACTATGGTACATATACACAATGGAATACTATTCAGCAATCAAGAAAAATGAAATAAGGTCATTTGCAGCAAAATGGATGGAATTAGAGAAAATTATTTTAAGTGAAGGAACCCAAGCTCAGAAAGAGAAACACCACATGTTCTCACTCATATACGGGAGTTGAATCAAAATTATAAGGAGGAAACATCCTATTCAAAGGTCGGATCAAAATAAAATGGAAAAAAAA